>CM067217.1:109775817-109853076 GCA_034190945.1 Octodonta nipae
GGAAAAAAACGGCTTGTTGTAGCATTATATTTTCGCAGCTTAAATGTATTGGCTAGCTGTTAAAACCCAAGCAAAATTAAACATGCCCCGGATGAGAGATGTAAAAATCCTGATTCCCCCTCCCCTGAAAGTCTATAGCACATAGACTCATTTTTTTCCCCCATGGAAGGTTATCATAGCCATTCATTAGTTTCCTGGACAAGGCGTTGAATAACCAGAAGGGTTTATCTTACTTAGAATTTTCTGTTCTATAAAATAAGAGACAATTTTTTTGTCCGAATGTGAGATTAAATTTTTTTGTTGTAGGGGAGATAAATTTGTTCTTCAACCGTAAAGTTTTCCTATATGACATAAAGGCGTTAACCGTAAACTAATTTTATTTTTGAAAATAAATGTAAAATTTTAGTTTCGAGATCAGAATCCGAGAAACATAAATAACTCAAGCGAAATGCTAAGTAACGTAATATAATCGCCGTAGAAATAAAAAGATAATATGGTATCCTATACATTGTAGCATAAATGCAATGTTAATTCTGGTAAAATTATGAAATATTTTATTAAATGTAATGAGATAAGTATAAGACGACATAGAGTATTTGAAAAGACACTAAAGTAGATGAAGAGATATTTTTTAAGAGAAGAAATTATTTCCATGAATAAAAAATAATTTATTCAATACCGGATATGAAAAAATAGTGTAAACTATATAAATAAAAGATAAACGTACGGAGTATTGTTGGCTAAAGGAATGTACGCTGTCAACAATTTTGTAGTGTCAAGAATACGGCCTCAGCATAAGCTGTATTATATTTGAACGAAGAGCGAATAATTATTGCAAAGATTTTAGTGCTACGAGGCATGATTATAAAGAGTATGACATTTTGAAGTGCTAATGTTTTGACTAGGTTAAAGATTTATCACAGGGGCTGTACTGTGGGTATACAAGTAAAAATAAAGATAATTGGAAGTGTCTTTAATGAGTAGCAAAGATAAAGGTTGTATTCAGCTCTTGATAGCAAAAATTGAGTAAGCTTTAGAGAAATTTGATTTTTTTTTTTTTTATAAAGTAAGATGGAGACATGCTCACCAGTAATGAGCTGAGACAAATTGTCTCTTGTGTTTTTTTTAATAGATTTTCTTTTCTTTGATTTTTGTGTCACGAACTATAGAAGTCAGTGATGGACTCACAGACCCAATATCCGTCAGATATTGGATGAAATAGCACAAATGTTTGCTATGAGCCAGGGCAACCATTTGGAAGAATTTAGTTGGGATTTAAGTTTGATATATTATAAAACTGTTAGAGATATATATTTTGATTATTTTATTTGGGATATAAACGAAACATAACAGATCATGTTTTGACAATTTGAGATGTTGACAAATATGTTTATTTAAAGTATTTATGTATTGTAATTGATCTGGGATAATTATTTTGAATTTTGATTTTTGTATTTGTATAAATAAGTTTATTTTAATTTGATGATTTTTGAAAATATTATTGGGAACATGTGCGTAGAAAATGTTTAATAACATGTTAGTTTTGATTTTTATTGTGATTTTGTACTTTTGACAGAATCTTGAGATTTTTTTTGTATATGTTGTTGGAAATAAACTTTGGGTTTATTTTTTTTTTGGTTATTGCAATTAATTGTTTTATTGTAATATGATGTAATTTAAAGACTTTCAAAAATTTTCTTGTCTATCGCCGTGCGAAAAACGGTTGAGCATATTTTTCGCAGCTTTAATGTATTGGCTAGCTGTAAAACCCAAGCAAAATTAATACATGCCCGGATGAGAGATGTAAAAATCCTGATTCCCCCTCCCCTGAAAGTCTATAGCACATAGACTCATTTTTTTCCCCCATGGAAGGTTATCATAGCCATTCATTAGTTTCCTGGACAAGGCGTTGAATACCAGAAGGGTTTATCTTACTTAGAATTTTCTGTTCTATAAAATAAAGATCAATTTTTTTGTCCGAATGTGAGATTAAATTTTTTTGTTGTATTAGGGAGATAAATTTGTTCTTCAACCGTAAAGTTTTCCTATATGACATAAAGGCGTTAACCGTAAACTAATTTTATTTTTGAAAATAAATGTAAAATTTTAGTTTCGAGATCAGAATCCGAGAAACATAAATAACTCAAGCGAAATGCTAAGTAACGTAATATAATCGCCGTAGAAATAAAAAGATAATATGGTATCCTATACATTGTAGCATAAATGCAATGTTAATTCTGGTAAAATTATGAAATATTTTATTAAATGTAATGAGATAAGTATTAAGACGACATAGAGTATTTTGAAAGACACTAAAGTAGATGAAGAGATATTTTTTAAGAGAAGAAATTATTTCCATGAATAAAAAATAATTTATTCAATACCGGATATGAAAAAATAGTGTAAACTATATAAATAAAAGATAAACGTACGGAGTATTGTTGGCTAAAGGAATGTACGCTGTCAACAATTTTGTAGTGTCAAGAATACGGCCTCAGCATAAGCTGTATTATATTTGAACGAAGAGCGAATAATTATTGCAAAGATTTTAGTGCTACGAGGCATGATTATAAAGAGTATGACATTTTGAAGTGCTAATGTTTTGACTAGGTTAAAGATTTATCACAGGGGCTGTACTGTGGGTATACAAGTAAAAATAAAGATAATTGGAAGTGTCTTTAATGAGTAGCAAAGATAAAGGTTGTATTCAGCTCTTGATAGCAAAAATTGAGTAAGCTTTAGAGAAATTTGATTTTGTTTTTTTTTATAAAGTAAGATGGAGACATGCTCACCAGTAATGAGCTGAGACAAATTGTCTCTTGTGTTTTTTTTAATAGATTTTCTTTTCTTTGATTTTTGTGTCACGAACTATAGAAGTCAGTGATGGACTCACAGACCCAATATCCGTCAGATATTGGATGAATAGCACAAATGTTTGCTATGAGCCAGGGCAACCATTTGGAAGAATTTAGTTGGGATTTAAGTTTGATATATTATAAAACTGTTAGAGATATATATTTTGATTATTTTATTTGGGATATAAACGAAACATAACAGATCATGTTTTGACAATTTGAGATGTTGACAAATATGTTTATTTAAAGTATTTATGTATTGTAATTGATCTGGGATAATTATTTTGAATTTTGATTTTTGTATTTGTATAAATAAGTTTATTTTAATTTGATGATTTTTGAAAATATTATTGGGAACATGTGCGTAGAAAATGTTTAATAACATTGTTAGTTTTGATTTTTATTTTGATTTTGTACTTTTGACAGAATCTTGAGATTTTTTTTTGTATTGTTGTTGGAAATAACTTTGGGTTTATTTTTTTTTTGGTTATTGCAATTAATTGTTTTATTGTAATATGATGTAATTTAAAGACTTTCAAAAATTTTCTTGTCTATGGCTTCAAGAAAGAGGTCATCAGTTTCCATTGTCATGGTCTGTGGAGATGCAGAGATCCTGATGCAGATCTCCTACTAGCGCTTAGCTAAAATGACACGATACATGAAGTCATGTACAGGGTATGGTCAAAAACTTGGTAACCCGGAGTTAATAGTACGGTAATAGAGGTACGCGTAGTGCCCATGAACAGACTCACGTCAGTGCGTGCAAGGACAATCGTGCATTTCGAAATGCAAAGTAAAGCGTTATAAGGTTGGGAAAGAACTTAATGGTTAGATTTCAAGTTCGGAATAAAACGGTACGGTAAAATGTCGCAAATGTCATAGCGTCAGAATCCAGTCAATCGTGAAATGGACATCGTAATTTTGGGCAGAAGATGAAGCTTTTGGAACCAAAAGTGGCTTGAGAAAAATCAGTACTATTCAGTCAAACGTGTGCAAGTTAAAACAGATCAAGGTTATCTAGGGAAAAAAATCGTCCAGATATAATATTGGTATGGATACACACAGGTTAAAGTATATCTACACACGGAGTCGAAATGGATCCAGAGAAACCAGATGAAAAATTAATGGTTTTGATACCAGAGTTAGGTATCCGCGATGTTCACTTCCAGAGTGGAAGTCAAGACTTTTGGGAAAACTCCAGGAGAATTTTGTCTAGTGGGGCCACCGGGTTCAGGTAGGGCTACACAGGTTTCAATGATGAAGCAATGAAGCGTTGTAATAAAAGATGGCAGAAGCCATGAAGAATTTTTGGTCCCCGGACATAGGAAATGTCCTAGGAATCGGTTTGCCTGAGTAAAGGCATTTGCGTTGATAAACGCATACGATATAGCGAGATAAAGATAAAGATGATAAAATATTGGTGCGAGAGAAGCCAATAACCGGACGACAGTCAGCCAAATTTACCAGGGAATAAGTTCCAGAAAAGATAACTAGCCAAGGGAGAAGCAGATACCGAATTATAAGTTCCAGATATCAGAGATACCAAAATGATCCAAAATAGTATGAGTTCCAGAGCCAAACGAACTTCACTGTTCAACCCGGACAGTCAATTAGCCAGCCCAAATATATGCAGTACCAGCAAGCCAAATTAATGTCGTTTGATCCAAACCAATTCGACCGGTTCGTTTCGTGCAACCGTCCGCCCCGCATTGGACTGATATTTTAGACCTTTCCGCGGACGAGTGAAAGAACTTTCAAAACCCATAACAAACTTTTACTTGTGGCGTAAAACGTATAATTTGTAAAGACTCTCAAAAGTAGTGCGCAATTTGGACTTCAACCATGTTGTTTCCAACCTTGGGTTACGTTAAATCAATTTTTCGCATGTTACCTACTGAACTAATTTTGACCTACCTCATCTCAGCTGATATGATTTAGCGGCGTATAGTAGTGGAGATATGGAGAAAATGCAGCGTCTACAAAAGCATCGAGTGTGTTTGTGAAGTGCGTTCAATTAAATTTTGTAACGGAAAAGTGCAACTTTGTCAATAGACTTAAGTATAAATGCGACAACAGAAATTGTAATGAAAATTTTGCTTTACGAGGGGAGATCGAAAAGTTTTGGAATTTTTCAGGAAAATTCAAGGCTACTGAGCCTTAAATTTTTCGAAGGGGGGAATGATGTAACATCCCGAGGATGTTTACAGGAATTCATAATGCATTTTTTTTAATTCTTTATTCTTTTATCGGATATGTTATTTAATATTTGTTCAAGTACGTAAACTAAAAAACGCCGTATACATTATAGAGTCATTATAAAATTAATCGTCGCGGGACGGGAAACGCGAAAGTCGCGAGTGTGTTTTGTTCAGTGATTAGCTAGCTAAAAATCCAGTGAGGTATAATTTCTTTTAATTCACAGGTAAACCTTTTGGGATTAACGGATAAATCGCATCCGGTGAGTACCTTTATATTTTACTAACCGAGGAGTGTTAGTGCCAAAACCTGTGAGTTTGTCCGTAGAGTTGTAGGTTCAGATTCTGAACCCAGGGTAGAGGTTTCTTAGACCAGCAAACGGCAGGGAAGAGACCTCGTGATAGGGACTAAGTAGCGTCGGGGTACACACAGCTAGATTGTAACCTGGTAAAGATTTCATCTGACGCTCTGAGTCGGCAAAAGGGACGAGCGGCAAAAGTTTAGTTTTCTAATCTTATGATATCTTGTTTAAATTTGGTTATGTTTTAGTTTTTTTTTATTTATATATAGATATATATTATATGTTTATTGGGGATGCGTTGGATAGACTGGCTCACCAACGCTTGCTGATATAAGGGAAGACCTATTGTAGTAGGCACCGATAGGGCTTAAATAGGGTCTAATTGTACCTGTCATTCCCAGGATTAGTGGGTATAATTAATATTGTGTCCCTTAAAGTTATTTTCATATTTTCTTGGGGTTAATTAATTAAAAAAACATAAATTGGGGAGTTACATTTGTTCTTAAGTATTGTTTAACCCCTAAAAATTGAGGTTACTTGGTTTATATATTTTTTTTTGTTTTGTGTTACATATCGGGATTGCTTTATTGTTTCTAATTTTTTCTTTCATTTCATTTTGTTTTTCTTCAATATATGTGTCATTTTTTTTGCTGTTTACTTTTAACTCCTTCCTTCTTCCCATACAACCACCAGCATTTGAGAAGCCTGGGGACTTACCCTCTTAGAGGAGGCTAGGTGACGAAAACCAGAAACTACTAAGGACTGAGAGTCAAGGCAGAAAAGGGGCAGTAAAGTTCCTTTTATATTATTTATTTTCAGCTAACATTTACAGAGAAGGGTTCCCGGAGTCTTTCTCTACAACACAAATTTTCTTCGGGTGGTGGCAGCAACAAATTATTACAGTCTGCACATGGAATCTCGTACACTCCCTGTTGTTCTAAAGGGATCCTCGTCTTCGGAGTCCTCAACACCGTGCTTATTTTTCTGTCTGTATTGAAAATAGTATCGATATTTTGTGTCCGTAGAATTCTTGCAATACTGTCCGTGGTCCCCTTGACATACGGTAAATAAGCCTTGGTTATTGGTGTCTCATGCTCCTCGTCTGTTTGTCTCGGTTTTGACTTTAGGGCTCTTTGTATATTTCGGTCTGTAAATCCGTTTTGTCTCAGAGCTGTTTGTAAACTGTCCATTTCCTGTTTGATGTTATCCTGGTCAGCTAGCCTTTGTGATCTGGTTACTAAAGTCTTGACGACGGCTTGTAGTTGGGCTGGGTGGTGATGAGAATTAGCATGAAGGTATCTGTTGGTGTGAGTTGCTTTCCTATATACTGTATGGCCAAGGATTCCATATTGCTTCCTATTTATGAAAACATCAAGGAATGGCAGTTGATTGTTGGCTTCAACCTCCATGGTAAATTTTATTTTGTGATGGATGCCATTAAGGTGATCTAAAAAAGTATTGAGGTGTTCCCTCCCATGAGGCCAAATCACAAATGTATCATCCACATATCGCAACCACAAACTGGGTTTAAGAGTTGTTGTTCTTAGTGCCAACTCTTCAAAGTTCTCCATAAAAAGGTTCGTTATAACTGGTGAGAGTGGCGATCCCATTGGAGCTCCTTCCACTTGTTTGTATCGTTGGTTCTCGTAAACAAAATAGGTGTTCATCAGACAGTGCCTTGTTAAGTCTACAAGGTGTTGAGGTGGTTTGTATTTTTCTATTATGATATCCAAGGCTTCGTTGATAGGGATGTTGGTGAAAAGGGACACTACGTCAAAACTTACAAGAAGACACTCTGGTTGTAAGACCGTTTTTCTAAGAATTTCGATGAAATGTGTCGAATTTTTCACATGTGTCTACCCCCTCTGCAAACGGTTGAAGTTGTTGGGCTAGGTATTTGGCTAGATGTTGTGTTGGGGATACAATTGAGCTTACTATTGGCCTCAAAGGTGCACCTTCTTTATGTACTTTTGGCAACCCATAGAATTTCGGACATCTCGATGACTTTTCACGCGGAATGAGTTGCAGTTGGAGATTTTTGTCGATCCTACTTGCTTGGATTTTGGCCTTGGTTGTTTTCTCTAGATAAGTTGTTGGGTCAGTAGTAATTTGTTTATATGCTGGATCTTGTAGCAATATTTGAATTTTGTTTGAATAATCCGCTGAATCTAAAATTACAGTAGCATTTAACAAGGCACTGTCTGATGAACACCTATTTTGTTTACGAGAACCAACGATACAAACAAGTGGAAGGAGCTCCAATGGGATCGCCACTCTCAATAGTTATAGCGAACCTTTTTATGGAGAACTTTGAGGAGTTGGCACTAAGGACAACAACTCTTAAACCCAGTTTGTGGTTACGATATGTGGATGATACATTTGTGATTTGGCCTCATGGGAGGGAACACCTCAATACTTTTTTAGATCACCTTAATGGCATCCATAACAAAATAAAATTTACCATGGAGGTTGAAGCCAACAATCAACTGCCATTCCTTGATGTTCTCATAAATAGGAAGCAAGATGGAACCCTTGGCCATACGGTATATAGGAAAGCAACTCACACCAACAGATACCTTCATGCTAATTCTCATCACCACCCAGCCCAACTACAAGCCGTCGTCAAGACTTTAGTAACCAGATCACAAAGGCTAGCTGAACAGGATAACATCAAACAGGAAATGGACAGTTTAAAAACAGCTCTGAGACAAAAGGGATTTACAGACCGAAATATACAAAGAGCCCTAAAGTCAAAACCGAGACAAACAGACGAGGAGCATGAGACACCAATAACGAAGGCTTATTTACCGTATGTCAAGGGGACCACGGACAGTATTGCAAGAATTCTACGGAGACACAATATCGATACTATTTTCAATACAGACAGAAAAATAAGCACGGCGTTGAGGACTCCGAAGACGAGGATCCCTTTAGAACAACAGGGAGTGTACGAGATTCCATGTGCAGACTGTCATAAAACCTATGTGGGGCAAACTAATACAAGAATTCAAGCTAGACGTGATGAACACCAGAACGCTGTAAGAAATCAGGAAAAAAACAACATCCATTGCGGAACACGCCACCACGATGTCACACCGAATAGACTTTGAGAACACCAGAGTGCTGGCAAATATAGAACACCCGAAATCAAGACTCGTAAGAGAGGCAATTGAAATAGCGAAGAGACCTCACAGTCTAAACGCACGCAATGAAATTCAGAACTTATCGAATTGTGGAAAATCCTATTAAACACCGTACCGGCCCGTAGCCGTCAAATAACAACTCAACTGGAAATAACAAATCAGCAGGATGGAGCCGTGCCCACTGAGCGCCAAGGACCAATCACACGCAGCCGTTCACGGTGTCAACCGATAGGCGCCGAGCCGCGACTATATAACACGGCGCTCGCTTCAGAAAATCTTAGTATTCGAGTAACTAGAAGCGAAAGCAGAAGGCTACGAGAATTATGCGAACCGACCTGAAGAGGGCAGATGTGACTCTGCCGAAACGTCGTCATTTTACCATCAATCCCGGCAGGGATCAGTTATCAACTACGCGGATGAATTCCCGGAAACCACCTAAAACATTTGTTGCCCGCGAAAACTTAAAAACAAATATAGTGAATCTCTACGGGGAGAATACTTTTCATTTGTGTAAAACATTTGAGAAATTACGCGCGAAAAGAAGCAAACTTTTGTGCGATCTACATTTTTTACAACGATGCCGCGATGAAGGAGTTATTCCGAAAAACATGACGGTAAAGTTCTGGAAGAACAACAGAAAAACACAGAATATCTTATGGAAAGCTAGTTGTGCCCTACTTAGGGAAGCCACACGTGATGTCAGAAGAGATTTCGATATCCACCTACAGGTAAGCAATACACTCCACCCGATAATATGGGATAAATTCGATGAGATTAGCGAATTTAGGGCCGAAACGAATGCAGAGTTAACAACAATGCAACAACAGGCAAAATTTAACAAATTGAAGCTCCAACAGAAGCCCAAAAACGAATTTGTCTCGGAAAATAACGGTCACAGTCTAACCCCACGGCAATTGGAAACGAATAAAACCGTTTATAACTTATCTTCGGTCCAATTGAACACTTCCTCGATTGGCGTCTTGGCTAAGGGATTCAATTACGCTATTGCTCCCTCTCACATACCAACAGAGATGTGGCGTGGAAACAGCAGTTTCAAAATTAGATGGGAACACCGCTGAAATAATTAGACAAGATTTCTAAGAAAGTCTAAACCACCCAAAAGGAACCTATCTATAGAAGAAAATGAGGCCTTGAAACAACTGCGCCTCAACAAGGACATTGTCATTCTACCTGCTGATAAAGGAAATGCGACTGTAATTTTAGATACAGCGGATTATTCAAACAAAATTCAAATATTGCTACAAGATCCAGCATGTAAACAAATTACTACTGACCCAACAACTTATCTAGAGAAAACAACCAAGGCCAAAATCCAAGCAAGTAGGATCGACAAAAATCTCCAACTGCAACTCATTCCGCGTGAAAAGTCATCGAGATATCCGAAATTCTATGGGTTGCCAAAAGTACATAAAGAAGGTACACCTTTGAGGCCAATAGTAAGCTCAATTGGATCCCCAACACAACACCTAGCCAAATACCTAGCCCAACAACTTCAACCGTTTGCAGATGGGGCAGACTCATATGTAAAAAATTCGACACATTTCATCGAAATTCTTAGAAAAAAGGTCTTACACCAGAGTGTCTTCTTGTAAGTTTTGACGTAGTGTCCTTTCTCACCAACATCCCTATCGACGAAGCCTTGGATATCATAATTGAAAAATACAAACCACCTCAACACCTAGTATACTTAACAAGGCACTGTCTGATGAACACCTATTTTGTTTACGAGAACCAACGATACAAACAAGTGGAAAGAGCTCCAATGGGATCGCCACTCTCACCAGTTATAGCGAACCTTTTTATGGAGAACTTTGAGGAGTTGGCACTAAGAACAACAACTCTTAAACCCAGTTTGTGGTTGCGATATGTGGATGATACATTTGTGATTTGGCCTCATGGGAGGGAACACCTCAATACCTTTTTAGATCACCTTAATGGCATCCATCACAAAATAAAATTTACCATGGAGGTTGAAGTCAACAATCAACTGCCATTCCTTGATGTTCTCATAAATAGGAAGCAAGATGGAACCCTTGGCCATACAGTATATAGGAAAGCAACTCACACCCACAGATACCTTCGTGCTAATTCTCATCACCACCCAGTCCAACTACAAGCAGTCGTCAAGACTTTAGTAACCAGATCACAAAGGCTAGCTGACCAGGATAACATCAAACAGGCAATGGACAGTTTAAAAACAGCTCTGAGACAAAACGGATTTACAGACCGAAATATACAAAGAGCCCTAAAGTCAAAACCGAGACAAACAGACGAGGAAGCATGAGACACCAATTACCAAGGCTTATTTACCGTATGTCAAGGGGACCACGGACAGTATTGCAAGAATTCTACGGAGACACAAAATCGATACTATTTTCAATACAGACAGAAAAATAAGCACGGTGTTGAGGACTCCGAAAACGAGGATCCCTTTAGAACAACAGGGAGTGTACGAGATTCCATGTGCAGACTGTCATAAAACCTATGTGGGGCAAACTAATAGAAGAATTCAAGCTAGACGTGATGAACACCAGAACGCTGTAAGAAAGCAGGAAAAACAACATCCATTGCGGAACACGCCACCACGATGTCACACCGAATAGACTTTGAGAACACCAGAGTGCTGGCAAATATAAAACACCTGAAATCGAGACTCGTAAGAGAGGCAATTGAAATAGCGAAGAGACCTCACAGTCTAAACGCACTCAATGAAATTCAGAACTTATCGAATTGTTGGAAAATCCTATTAAACACCGTACCGGCCCGTTCCCGTCCAATAACAACTCAACTGGAAATAACAAATCAGCAGGATGGAGCCGTGCCCACTGAGCGCTAAGGGCCAATCACACGCAGCCGTTCACGGTGTCAACCGATAGGCGCCAGGCCGCGACTATATAACAGCGCGCTCGCTTCAGAAAATCTTAGTATTCGAGTAACTAGAAGCGAAAGCAGAAGGCTACGAGAATTATGCGAACCGACCTGAAGAGGGCAGATGTGACTCTGCCGAAACGTCGTCATTTTACCATCGATCCCGGCAGGGATCAGTTATCAACTACGCGGATGAATTCCCGGAAACCACCTAAAACATTTAGTGCCCGCGAAAACTTAAAAACAAATATATATATATATATATATATATATATATATATATATATATATATTATATTCACTTTGCTCAGTTGCAAAGATCTACTGCTACACAACAAGGAATTGAGATAGAGGAATTTATTAGAATAGATGACAGTGTCGCCGTGTGCGCCTTAGCTACTGAGGAAGAAATTCTTGCAGAAGCTGAAATTAACAATCGTAACGCTGACGAAGAAAACGAAGACCAGCAAGACCCTGAAGAACAGTTTCAGCCAACAACAATTTCCGAGGCTCTTAGCTCTATAACAGTTTTGCAAAAATTTGTTGCCTTTAACGACCAGTTTAATACTGATGATACTCATACCTTGAGGAGTATGAAACGTAAAATGCGAAAAATATTTGAGACTGGGCTAAAAAAACAGACTAAAATGACTGATTACTTAGTGTAGTCTTATAACCCGTACTGTAAGCAGCTAAGTACATTTTGTATTCTAATTACATATGTATTTCTTAATAAATATTTTTATTTCTTTTCTGAAATTTCATTTGACAAGTTCACATACATAACTATACCTATACTAGATAGATACCTATGATAATATAAATACACAACTAATATACATAACTACTGTACTTGTGTATATGCATTGCTTATAACAACTATCGGATATAACGTCGGCAACTATACGGTCCCTTCAAAGTCGCTATATCAGGTTTGTACTGTATATATGTCGGGGTTAGATCTACCAGGGAATGTCAGGTTTGATCCAAAAGGGAATAAATGTGGGGCTGGACATTTATTCGACAAATAATCACACTAAATTGACCGAAGGCACCATAATGATCAACCACTGGAGTTTCAAACTATACGAACAATAGATAATCTTGATGATCAATTTATCTTGGGTGCCACCTAACATAAGTTCGATCGGCGTAGCGATATGATATTATTAATCTAAATTGGTACACAAGGTATTCTACTCGGAACCGCGGTCGAAATCCCGATTACGCGATAGCCCTCTACGATCTTACCGCGCTCGAGGTTCGAACAGAACTGCCCTCGTTCATCTCGATATGATTCTCATGACAAACACCGTGCATAACACCTGACTCACCGACCATCACGTAATCAACAGCTCGCCGGGTGTTTGTGATTCACCCCCCAGTCCCTAGCTGGCAAATTTGTAATAGAATATAATAATCGTAAACAAAAGTACGAAAACACAAATATCCTGTTTCAGATAATACAAACTATATAGTCTTTAGACCTTCGCCACTTGAGAAACCAACTATTTCGTTATCTCCGACACGGCCATCCTGACTAACACACGTCCTCGGGTGTATCTAAAATTTCATTCCCATGACATTAAACTCAATATTACAAGAACTGGTACTTATCCATCAATTCAAATATCTAATTCAATAGCAAGAGGAAGTGAAATGTGTCTAAGAAATTGACTTTATAATTACAAGTATTACAAGTGCCAGTTACAATCCTTGAAGTCATTTGCTACGGAACGACTAGTACTCTTAAGGTATATCGCTAACATTTGGCCAATATGGAAATACTCCAAGCATGCTCGATCTCACATTGAACCACATCTAAATTTCTTTAGACCATACTGCCAAAATGGGCACGTGCGAAAATAATGTTCAATCTTGCACCTCAACACCTCATATTGCCAACACTAGGCCAATATGGAAATACTATACGCATGTTCGATCTCACACTGAACAAAATCTAAATTTCTTTAGACCACACTACCAAAATAGGCACATGTTAAATCAGTGTACGAACTTGCACCCCAACACCTCATATTGCCAACACTAGGCCAATATGGAAATACTATACGCATGCTCGATCTCACACTGAACAAAATCTAAATTTCTTTAGACCACACTACCAAAATAGGCACATGTTAAATCAGTGTACGAACTTGCACCCCAACACCTCATATTGCCAACACTAGGCCAATATGGAAATACTATACGCATGTTCGATCTCACACTGAACAAAATCTAAATTTCTTTAGAGCACACTACCAAAATAGGCACATGTTAAATCAGTGTACGAACTTGCACCTAACCTCATCATATTGCCAATGCAGCACAGAAACGTGTGTACTCATGTCGTAGTTGTCACGGTCCGCTCTTCAGACTCACTAAGAATTTAACCCTCCGGCATTTTCTCAATTTATCCTGTACTCTTTCTTCTATCGCAAGCTAATAGTCCGTAAGGTGTGGTGACCTTACCAATTAATAGATCAAGCAAATTATTGTCAAAATCGATACTGCTATGTCAGGCTTTTTTGCGAACTCAAATTTTTGAAGTACCCTATGAAACTCTTGTTTTTTTTCACTTTATTAATTTAAAAGGAACCACATTAAATCCAGTAACTACTTAATTATGGTATACACCATGTCAAATTATTCAGGTGCATTAACTCCATTAAACCATATACCATCCTCACATAGATCCATGATTTACAGAGCATACTCTATTCCCTTATCCAAACGCCAATCTGACTAATGAAGTCATTATTATACGTTGCATAGCCACAAATAACGGTTTTCATACTAGTGAAATCAAAAGTTATAAATTTTGCAAAGAAAGACAATCATCAAAGTAATTATCTCGTTCTGAAAAGTATATAAGATACTTAGGAAATGTTAGCCACAGAATCGTTAAACTGTTGAAATTTCATTACATTAAAGTTAGCTTCAAATTTCAGAACAAACTTCAAACATTGTTAATGACGCCAAAGACAGCTCTGAGGTTTTTAAGTTAATGTGTCTCAATTTTAACAGGTTTTAAGTGGAAATGATAAGGAGTTTTGTCACCCGTTATAGTGAACATTATGGCTCATTTAAATAACAAAACAGACTCTTATACTTGGTTCGGGTCACTCATTCCAACACTTGAGGATACAAAATATAGTAATGTCAAAGCGTATACTTATCACAGAACTTCAACATCGGAAAATCTAGAAATACAAGGAGGCCTAGCCTTCTTCAATACTAGCATCCCCATTGACCAGTCAATTGCAATAGAAGAATCCTGTTGGCTATGTTATTTCCATAGTTACTTCTGAACATTTATTTAACGACATAACCCCTTTAATGTATTCAAATAATTCTTAAATTAACTTTACTTGCATATTGTCGGTCGTAAATTTATACACTTTATACTAGGTTGAAACTATAGCCCTTCTAACATGTTGACTTTGCTAAATATATCGCGTTTTCATTTAAAGAGTTATTTCAAACATCAACATTTGAGAATCATTTCCAGATTTTAGAAATTTAACTTAAACTACGTTTGCATTGCAACTATTGTTACTTACTTTCCAAACTTTATAGTTGTTGCTATAATATTAATCCACCTTTAGACAGAAGCCTAACTGAAACTGCATTTCGCAATTTTCTCATCTTTACATTAGACAAAGAAATCCAAAGAAATCTCAGGTTCACTAACAAAGTAATAACAGTTAAGATTGCAGGAGATAGTTATTATGAAAACTGACCTTGCCCTTTCTAAAGTACGTGACAAACACGCAATAAATAAATGTAAACTTTTATAGTGGCAGTTAATTAACTCTTATACCGTCAGTATGAAACTTATGGAGACGTCAGCGATTTTATTACAAAAGTCGATTATTTTCATTTCATAAATATCGAAACTTATGTGAACTCTGGGGGTAAATTTTCACTACCACTCGTTATGTCATATTGTCGATAAATATAAGAAATAAAGTGAAAGACCATCCCCAATTTAAAACTGTCAACATTAACTGTTTGAAACTCACTCACATTGTTAGAACTACATTAATAGTTTTTCTCGAAAATCTTAAAGCTAGCGATTCTTTTATTAATGAGCACTCGGCCCCAGAATCGAAACAAAATGGAAAGGACTCTTACCCTCGACCAAGTTATAACTCCTCCAAACATAACTGGAACTAGCCGAGTTACCGCAGAAAATAACATGCCACCCTGTAATGGACTTTCCTCCACCACAGGAACAGTAGCTAAACACCGCACAGCCGCGTCAGAGCCAGCAATTTCACAATTAAAACGCGGCACTCGCAGCTCCACTGCTTCCTCAGCACTACTTCACTACTTATCGCGTGGATATACCGGGCACTGATCCCACTTCTGATGTCGGGGTTAGATCCACGAGGGAATGTCGTGTTTGATCCAAAAGGGAATAAATGTGGGGCTGGACATTTATTCGACAAATAATAATTACACTAAATTGACCGAAGGCACCATAATGATCCACCACTGGAGATTCAAACTATACGAACAATAGATAATGTTGATGATCAATTTATCTTGGGTGCCACCTAACATAAGTTCGATCGGCGTAGCGATATGATATTATTAATCTAAATTGGTACGCAAGGTATTCTACTCGGAACCGCGGCGAAATTCCGATTACGCGATAGCCCTCTACGATCTTACCTCGCTCGAGGTTCGAACAGAACTGCCCTCGTTCATCTCGATATGATTCTCATGACAAACACCGTGCATAACACCTGACTCACCGACCATCACGTAATCAACAGCTCGCCGGGTGATTGTGATTCACCCTCGATTTTTACCTATTACTTTATTTTAATCATATTTCGTTTTATACACTTATTACTTATTATGGATACCATTCAAACATCATTTTATATTATTTTATGCTTCTGTCAAATCAAAGTGAATATAATATATATATATATATATATATATATATATATATATATATATATATATATATTCACTTTGATTCAAATCACTTTTTAAAAAAGATTATTTATTTAAAACATACAAAATCAAAATTTAAACAATTGTTTACTTGAAATACTTAATACTATATGTGATAATATTTGAATGACAACACGAGAACGTTTCCAGTTGTTTTTATAACATTGACTAAAGTGCTGATGCAAGTCAGCGATTTTACTGGGTTAACGGACTCGTGTAGGTTTCCGGGAAGTTGTTTGCATATAATTCGAGATGAAATTTGATATCCCTGAGAAGTCACGTACGCTTTAAATTCCGTTGACTTCTCGACTGTGTGAACTAAGTACTGATATATTTTGCATATAACAACTCCCCTTACATATCAAAAGTTGATGCTATAACATCAACTTTTAGGAACAGTAGCTAAGGCGCACACGGCGACACTGTCATCTATTCTAATAAATTCCTCTATCTCAATTCCTTGTTGTGTGGCAGTAGATCTTTGCAACTGAGCAACCAATTCAGCAAGTGGTACGTTGTCATCTTCATCGGTAGATTGTATCATTCTCGCTAGCGGAATATCATCGTCGTCCTCAGCTTGTGATGAAGAGAGATCTTTGAAACCTGCATGGCGAAAGCAGCTATAGTGGTCTGGGTGACCTTTTCCCAAGCTTCCGATATCGTTAGAATTGCATCCAGAACACAAAGACTTTTAGTATCTTTGTTTTCAATATTCTGTATCATTTGTAGCACTTGAAGTTTTCTGTATTGTGTTTTTAAAGCTTTTATCACTCCTTGGTCCATGGGCTGTAAAACATAGGTGACATTGGGCGGTAAAAACACAAGCTTTATGCATTTCAGATTGAATACTATGGGGTGAGCGGGACAGTTGTCTACTAGGAGAAGAATTTTGTTTCCTCCAGAATTCAATTCTGCATCCCAGCTACGCAGCCATTTTTCAAAAATTTGCGATGTCATCCAGGACCTAGTGTTGTTTTCATAAGTTACAGGCAAATATTGAATGTTTTTAAAACAACGCGGTTTTTTAGCTTTCCCTATCACCAAAAGTTTTCTTTTACATGAACCAGTCATGTTTGCCGCAACCAATACTGTAATTCTTGTTTTGGACAACTTTCCGCCCTTGCATTCCTCGCCTTTGAATTTAAGTGTTTTGTCAGGGGTTAAATTGTAAAACAATCCTGTTTCATCAGCATTAAAGATTTCCTCTGGTGTGTATCCTTCGCACAGTGCAGGCCACTTATGAGAGAGCCACTCTTCAGACACTCCTTCAGGAACGCCAGCCGCTTCACCGCAAACTTTCCCTGCCACAATATTATGACGAGCACGAAAACGTTGTACCCAAGACGACGAACACTCAAAATTTTCCTTACCCATAAGACGAGCAAAGTAATTGGCTTTTTGTTGCAGAATCGGACCACTTATTGGGACGTTGTTTGCCCTCTGATGTTTAAACCATGTTAATAAAGCATCTTCTATAACTTTATGTTCACTTGTCCTCGCTCGTTTAAGTTTTAAAGAGTTGTTTTCGAAAAGAACTTTTATTTTGTCTCTATTCTTCCAAATCGTTGATATCGTAGAGTGCGAAACACCACATTCCTTTGCAATTTCACTATTCGACTCGCCATTTTCTAATCTCCATATGACATGCGATTTTTCTTCAATAGAAAACACTTTCCTCTTTTTTTGTAACATGATAACGCATAAATGCAAGGTCTAATCAAAACCAACACTTACAAACCAAGCTGTCACTCACGGAGTCATTTAGGGCACTAAACAATTGGTGTAAAATATGCAAGGTCAAATGGACGGGAAGGGGTTCGGATGAGGTGGGAGAAAGTGCGTAGGTAATAATACGTCTAAATATTCCTTCAATGCTTATCATAAGATATAAAATAAATCGTTCGTATTTTGTTTTGCTGGGACAAGAAGCGGTTGGTCGTTATAGTCGATGAATATCGATAAAGTTTCGTCGTTGTAAGCGATATGTCGCTGTATCCGATGTTGTTATAGGCGGTATGTTTACTAAATAGTTTACTAGAGATTCGGGCGGGACCTTACAATCTGGCTGTAATAACCGATCGGTCGTTGTAAACGATGTCGTTATAATCGGTTTCGACTGTATAGACACATATTGACTATTAGTATACATAAATAATTAACCGATATTGACTACATATCCAATTTGACCAAATAATTATACAGCAGTTATTTCTTTCTGATAAAGAATATTTTCGAGAAAATAATTAAAAAATGCCTTTAAAAAGAGAAAGAGAAGAAACAGAAAATATTAGAGAGTTTATGAATCCTAACATCCCTTTAATGAAATATCAAGCGGACAATATCCCCTATTTTGATGGTGATCCAAGGGAATTACCAAGATTTATAAATGTGTGCGAAAATTTTATAAAATCATTTCAAAATGCTAATAACCCTAGAGACCCAATAAATATTTGTATTTTAGACACAATATTAAATAAACTAAAAGACCGTGCAGCAGATTTAATATACTGTAGGAAAGAATTAAATAATTGGCAATCAATAAAAGATATATTATATTTACTTTCCCTAAAACCTTTAAAAAAATGAATCACCAATACAATTCGGAAAGAGGATACAAGATGCAAGCAGTCTATTATTTTGTAAAATGAAATAAATAATATCACTGAAAGAAACATAAAAATACAACATTACGATGAATTTGTTTTAAAGACCTTCATAAATGGTTTACCTTAACAAATGCAAAAGTTAGTAATAAGATTAAGGAACCCAAATAAATTGGAAAATGCTTTTGCTTTAGTAAAAGAAGAAGAAAACTTTTTATATTTTAATAATCAAAGAATCTCACCTAATATACAAAAAAGACCACAGATAAATAATTCTCAGAATTATACGAATCAAAATAAAGCCCAAAATAATTTTTCTAATATAAGTCAACCTAGATTAATGACCTCTCAACCAATGTTAAGATTTCCAATTCAATCATATAATTTTCCAAGAAATATTTTCTCATTTCCAAATAATCAAAATAATCTAACTTTACCAAATAATAATTTTGTTAAACCTAATAATTATTTTCAGCCAATAAATCAATTTATGAGACCTTTCCAAAATACCTACCAATATAATTTTAAACCCCAAATAAATCAATCAAGAAATAATCAAAATGTAGAACCAGTGGAGATAGATTCAATTAGATCTCGAAGTACAATTAATCAACCTGCAAAGAAAAGATATAGAACAGAAAATGTTTATAATCAAGAAATTCAAAATGAAAACCCTAGTATGTCAAATGAAAATCAAAATAATTTTACTTATGATCTGAGCGAAGAAATTTATTCTAATAATGAAAATGATGCTTATCAAACTGAAACATATTTTATTTAAGATTATTATCAAGGAAATAATTTCCATAATTATAATTATTGCGATCAAGAATTCTATAATAATGATATGTCACAAGAAAACCAAAATGTTCAGGTTTCGATTACGAACAAACCCCCATAACACAATTATCCCACCAAGAGTAGAGAAAATTATTAAGTTACCTGTAAAACTAAAAGAAGGAATAGGAATTTTAGATTACGAAAATCTTGGAAATAACTTAGAAATTCAAAGAGCCTTAGTTAAGGTAGAAAATAACTTTGCTACCACTATAATTACGAATTCTAGTGAAAACCCAGTTAAGTTATATTTAAATGAACCTCTTGATATCGAAAAAATAAATATTTTAGAAAACAATTTTATTGAAAAAATGGAAGTTGATCAATGCTATGACTTTAATAAAAATCATGATAACATGTTAACCTAACAAATTTACGTTTAAATCACTGTAATCTACAAGAAAAACGGGCTATTCATAAATTATATTTTGAATATAGAGATATATTCTATTGTGAAGGAATACCACTAAGTTTTACGAATAAAGTCACTCATAAAATTAATACAAATGATAAAAATCCTATTTATGTAAAAAGTTATCGTTATCCAGAAATCCACCGTGAAGAAGTTAATTCACAAATTGAAAAATGTTTACACAAGGTATAATTCAAGATTCATGATCACCTTGGTCCAGTCCTATATGGATAGTACCAAAAAAATAGATGCCTTAAAAAAGAAAAAATGGAGACTAATTGTTAATTATAGACGTTTAAACGAAAATACTATAAATGATAAATATCCCTTACCAAACATAACTGAAATTTTAGATAGATTAGATAGGGCTAATTATTTTACAACAAGAACATTTATTAAGATTAAGACAAGTTTTTGATAGATTAAGAGAATCGAATTTAAAAGTTCAGTTAGATAAGACTGAATTTTTAAAGACCGAAGTACAATATTTAGGTCATGTTATTACCCCAAATGGTGTAAAGCCTAATCCAGATAAAATTGTTGCTGTAAAGAATTATCCTATTCCTAATACACAAAAAGGGATAAAGAGCTTTTTAGGTCTTGTAGGATATTATAGGAAATTTATCCCAAATTTCGCAAAGGTAACCAAACATATGACAGCATGTCTTAAGAAGAATGCAAAAGTTATTCATTCCAAAGAATTTTTAGAATCATTTCAATTATGTAAAGATTTATTAGTAAATGCTCCAATATTACAATATCCCGATTTTAATAAACTTTTTATATTGACCACTGATGCTAGTAACTATGCATTAGGTACAGTTTTGTCTCAAGGAGAAATTCCAAATGATCGCTCCCTTTCATAAGCATCCCGCACTTTAAATGATTCGGAGACCAGGTACTCAACTATAGAAAAGGAGTATAGAGAGAGAAGTATAGTTTGGGGTTGTAAAGTCAATAAACAATATTTGTATGGGAGACCCTTTAAAATTTATACCGATCATCGCCCTTTAGTATAGCTTTTTAACTTAAAGGAACCTAATAATAAACTTATAAGGTGGCGCTTAAGACTGGAAGAATTTGATTATCAAATAATCTATAAAAAGGAAAATATAACACAAATGCGGACGCCTTATCCAGAATTAAAACTAACCCTATTGTAGTGAATTTAATTAACTGGACTGTAGTTTTGTGTGGTTCTATTTTGATAAAAAACTCAATTGCCCTTCATAAGAAAACTCTTACCTTGTCTACGAGTTAGATCTAGTAAAAGCCTTGGGAAATCTGCTATCCATGTATTTGTCTGCATTCGGCGCGGGTAGCCGGCCTTAACCCTGGGTTTTTAGGCACAACTAAAGTTTATATTGTTGGGCAATGCGCACTCACGAGGGGGTTTACAATAAGTGAGTAATAGCTGCACACACACTTTGGGGTTGCACTAGCGAGCACTTAGGGAAACGTTTTTTCCTTGAGAGTTTCTAGTGAGGTCCGTACTGGACGAGAGGCGAACAGCGAGCCCCCTTTTCTTCTTCTGCGATTGCGCTTCAGGCAGAGTTTTTTTCCAAGCAATTGAGAATATACATATGTAAATATAAAGGCTGTCTCTTTTAAACCCAAACAAGACAGAGTGTTCTGAACATACCGGCCACCAAAATGGTACATTTTCAAAACACGAGTGAGAGATAAAAATAAAAAAAATTCTTTTGAGAAAGAGAAAAAAAATTATTAACTATGCAAAATAAAACAGTTATGAGGGTGCAAGCCTAGTTGTACTCTAGAGATGAGTTTAATCTATATATACATATAAGAGAAAATAGCCATATTGGCAAAATGGGAGTCAAATATAAAGAGATAGAGAGAGATTTAAGTAAATGAGGAAAGAGAGGGAAAGTTAGGGAACATAAGGAGTTGGTTATGAGTCAGATGGTAGAGGACACACCTTAGAGACAGGACGCTTAAATTCGCCCTTTTGGGTACGAACAGTTACGACTCGAGTTACGACATCCGCACCAGGATGGACATCAATTACACGCGCTAGCGCCCACTGCAAAGGTGGTGAATTATATTCCTTCAAAAGGACAAGAGTACCAATATTAATAGGCGTGCTTGAGTCACTCCACTTACTCTGTTGAAGAGTGTGTAGGTATTCCTTATGCCATCTGTCCCAAAAGTGCTGATGCATACGTTGAATTAGCTGCCAACGAGAGAGATGAGATAACTTCAGTCCTGATATATCGGGATCAGGAACTGTGTTTAGAGGTGATAAAGTGAGAAAATGAGAAGATGAGAGTGGTAGTAAGTCATTGGGACTAGAGCTGGCGGCGCATAAAGGACGAGAGTTCAATTCAGACTCTATCTGTATTAGGACGGAATTAAATTCCTCATAAGTAAGGAGTTGGTCACCAATAACCCGACCTAAATGAGTTTTAATATATTTAATTCCAGCTTCCCATAATCCACCAAAATTGGGACTATAAAGAGGAATAAAATGCCAACGAATGTGCTCTTTTGTAGCTGCGAGTTTAGTGAGTTCAATGAGGGTATTATAGGCCCCTACAAATGTGGTGGAGTTATCACTGTATATATTGTTACGAAATTTACCCAAAGCCGATCCTGTTTCATTTCAGTATGACAACAAACGCTTTGAGATAAAAAAGAACGGTTCTCGAAAAGACTCTGCAGCAGAAGGAGTGATGATTGATTTTACGAGAATTTTCTATGCTGGCTTATAAAGGAAGCAGCTACGATGGAGAGTTCAGATATACCGCGAGGACCAGCGTATATGGGATTGTTATTGTCATATTTGAATCAGCTGTTTTAATGTAAATAAAGTTCTAGAAAAGTGAAAGTGAATATTAGTTTTATAATTTTAAATTGAACCCACGGACTATATTGCAATTTGGTGATCAGAAGTAAAGGATTACGGGCAGTTAAAATCGTAATTTGATTTATGGAAACAAGGAGCATGGAAAAAATGGACGAAACTGCCAAAAAAATAGTCAAGCAGGTTACCGAGGGACTAGACGAAAAAATAGCCCAGATTCTAGAAAAACGTGACAAGAAGGAGAAACAACATCAAGAAGAAATACAACAAAGGTTAGTAAAATCTTTTGAAAAAAACAACATAATTTAATTGAAGGATTGTTCTCGAAATTTGAACAAAAACAAGATCAAATTGAATTAAAACGACAAAATGAATTTAAAATACTAGAAGAAAAACGAAACGAAACTGAAGAGAAAAGACAACTGCAATTTGAACAATTAATGCAAATAGTAGCACAAGTTAATGAAACAGTTAATGACAGAATGCAAATAGTTGAGTCAGACATAAAAGAAATAAAGGATGACATTAAGACCATAAAAAATACGGTGGACACTCTTGAAACCAAAGTAGATGACCTCGATTCCATCCAAAACACAGTTCAAGATAAAATCAGTGCCATCCATAACAAGGCAGAAACAGAAATTAAAAAATGCAACAGGACTTACAGCGAGGAAAATACCAGAACACCGTGAGTACCAAAGGTTCCTTTAGTAAACCACCCACATTCGACGACAGTTCATCTTGGCCCATGTATAAACGGCAATTTGAGGCCGTGGCTACAGCTAATGGATGGGATAATCAAGAAAAATCTACTTCTCTGGTAATTTCGTTAAGAGGTCCGGCCCTAGAACTCCTCCAAAGCATTCCAGTCGATGAACAAGGCAATTTCGACAAGATTATCGCCATCCTAGACAAACGATATGACAATCAATCCTTGAGTCAGGTATACCAAGTCCAACTGAGTGGAAAAACGCAAAAATCCGGTGAAAGCCTCCAAGAATTCGAAGCAGAGATTAGACGGTTAGTTCACTTGTCCTACCCAGACCTGCCAGAGAAAACGAAAGACCAGTTGGCCACACAGAGTTTCATAAACGGCATCAGAGATGTGGAAGTACAAAGAAATTTAAGACTAATGAAGCTCTACTTCGGGCTTTGGAAGTAGAGGCCGTCATGAACATGTCCAAGCCGAGGGTCCGAGCAGTTTCCTTCAACCAGGAAGAGTCAGAGTAACCATTTAAAGCGCTGCTGGCTGGCCTGAACAAAATATTAGAACTGTCACAAAGAACTGGCACCAGAGGGGCATGTTACCGCTGCAGAAGGACAGGACACTCCCAACGTGATTGTCGAGTTAGGCTACCTGAACGATCACCGACCAGGGGTAACCAACAGAACAGCCACATGTCCAGGGACCGTCAACCAGTCAGCATAAGGGGGCGAATGCTGACTGACCCTCCACCAGCCCCCAAAACGTTATCCATCCGGGGATTTTGCCGAGATAGCGGCAGCCTCGTCATCAGAGGCACCATCAATAGGCGAGCAGTTACCATCACCATCGACACCGGCGCCGCCGTGTCCATTGCCAAGTCCGGGGTTTTGAGAGCATCAGAAATTCTGCCAGTTACCAATAACATCCAGCTCAGAACAGTAACCGGCGAGTCCATGTCAATACAGGGTGAGGCAGATGTCATGCTACAGATAGGGGACAACATGATCCGGCATAGGGTCCTGGAAGCAAATTATGAGGACGATTTTATACTGGGAATGGACCTAATTAGCCAGCATGGATTTATGTTCGACGAGGAATTTGTATTGACACAGCCCGTCAACAGTTCAGTCACCTCCATAAAAATTGTGGCAAAGTCTTCAGGTAGAATTCCCGGTCGAACGGAACAGATTATTCATGGGCAGCTAGACAGCAATCCTGGCAGCTGCGTTGGAATGGTGGAGCCCGTACACTCAGCTCATGACTACTTAGTTGGACGAGCTATAGTTAAAACCGGACGAGATATAGAGTCCTGAATTTGTCCAACAACGACTTCAGAATTGCCAATGGTCAAGAGATAGCTTGTTTCGAGCCAGTAGAGACCATCATCAATTGCGAAGGAAGAGTACCAGACGTCGGTGAAGGAGACAGGGCCCAGTAAAGAGTTCCTACAACAGTTTGCTGACCATTTGACACACCTGACACCAGAGAACCAAAAGAAAGCCAAGCAATTTATCACAAAGCACTGGCAAATTTTTAACAGTCAAGATGGAACCACCGGTCGCACCAACATCCTCCAGCATCGAATAGATTCCGGGCATCGCCCCGGGTGAGTCCAATCCGTCCGTGTATTCCGGGATTGTTAAAGTGTCGGCTAGGCCTCAGGGAACGGGGGTAGAAGTTTTATCTTTTAGAGTACACCCGTTCCTAGTCTTGGCAACCCGCCACACTCCGTACGAAGCACTGGTAACTTTAGAGTATGAGAACAAGTCAGGAAAACAACATTAGAGAAATCGCCAATCAACCAGATTTAGAATTAAGCACTGAAACGCAAAGGACGCAAGCGTTGGAACGCCTAGAGAAGCTTGCCAACGAGCTACATGAGTGCGTCATGTCGAAGGCCAACATACATAAGGAGATCAAGACCAAGACAAACAATGTCATAATCACATTCAGAAGGTTTAAAAAACTGGATGGGAAGTGGCAAGCTATGCAGCAACAGCCTCCCTGTGGCACACTCGAGAAAAGCAGTGAGCCACCACTATCAACCGATCGAACCGATGCTGATACAGCAGAAGATATGGAAACAGAAGCCGACGGTGACATCGAATCAGTCGCCGAAGACGTGCGAGAGAAAAAGTCCACTAAAAGGAAGGGAAAAGGGACTCAAGACCAAGCCCTTCGCTCAAGCAGTCCACACAGAACCCCGGCGACAAGAAGGAGAACATACCACAATGGGAAGTGGTGCAATCGAGGAGGGACAGACGGAAGCTAAGCAAAGAACAGCAACCGAAGCAGTCACCGGTACAAATACGGCCAACGGCTAAGCAGTCTTCACAAAGACCCAAAGAGAAAAAACGAAGAAAACCGATCAAACCAAATGCCTTGATCATCCGCCCGGCTGAAAAGCAGAAGTATGCTGACATACTCCGCAGGATCAAGAAGGATGTCCCGGATGACCAAATTTGTTCTATAGTAGACAAGATCCGGAAAACAGTCACTGGAGACATGCTGATTACGCTCACGAGGGAGAGCGCTGACAGGGGTAAGGCCCTACAGAAAACAATTGAGGGCATCCTTAAGGAAGACGCCAAAGTCATCAGTAAGGGGCCTGAAGAAGATCTCAAAATCTAAGACCTGGATATAGATACATCGAAGGAAGATATTCAGGCAGCTATACAGAAGGTAGCTGGAGATAAATGTAAGATCCCCCTGGAGGCGGTCAGAACACTGCATGAGGTCTATAGAGGCACTCAGGTTGCCATTGTAAGACTAGCAGCATCGACAGCGCAAAAAGACTTGGTGAGCGTGGCAAGATCAAGATCGGGTGGGTAAACTGCCGAATAGGACTAGTGGATAGACCAATCCAATGTTACAAATGGTGGCACTTTGGACATCTTGCTGGCCAATGTAAAAGTAAAGAGGATCGGTCTAAGCTCTGCATTAAGTGTGGGCAAGCAGGACACAAAATCGCTGAATGTAATAATTCAGCTAAGTGTGCCCTATGTGCTGAACAACATAGCACCAAAAATGTTGCTCACTATGCGGGAACTAGCAGATGCCCAGTTTATAAAGAGGCACTCATCAAGCTAAAATACAGACAAACATGAAGATACTGCAACTAAACCTCAATCACTGTGAGGCTGCGCATGATTTGCTTAAGCAAACAGTGCGCGAATTAAAGCTAGATGTAGTATTAATAGCAGAGCCGTACAAACACATAAGTGGGAAACGGACAGTACAGCAAAAGCTGTCATTTGGTCTTGCGGGAATCTTCCTTTTCAGAGGGTGGCAAATAATAGAGAAGCAGGGTTTGTGGCCGCATGGATAGACGGAATTCGATTCTACAGCTGCTATGCGCCACCAAGTCTAACCATCGACGAATATATCGATTTCCTGGGCCGGCTGATCATTGATGCGAAACAGCATTATCCAGTGGCAATAGCCGGCGACTTCAACTCCTGGGCAGTGGACTGGAGGCAGCAAGCAGACTAATGCACGAGGAAGGGCACTACTGGAGGCTATGACTACGTTAGATGTGGTTCTGCTCAACAGCGGTGACACACCAACATTCACCAGAGCAAATATGAGCTCCATAGTAGACCTAACTTTCGTTAGCAGCAGCCGCAGCCTTATTAGGGGAGACTACTATTGGAAGGTAATGGAGATCTACACAGCCAGTGATCACAGTGCAATTCTCTGGGAAATATCAAAAGACCAGAACGCCAGAAGAGCAAATAGGCCAACCAATGCGATCGGCTGGACAGTCAAATCAATTGACCCGAATGCCTTCGCAGTAGCCTTGAGCCGAGACCCAATCAACGCTGGGAATCCTGAGGAGAAAACAAAGGAGCTAATGAGGAGAGTTGCCCAGGCTTGCGACGCGAGTATGCTTCGTAAACGGGGCATGAGACAACATCGGTCTGTACACGGGTGGAACAACCAAATCAGCTGTTTACGCAAAGAGTGTTTTAGAAGAAGACGAATATCTCAGCGTGGCTACCGACGACCTGACGCTGCAGAGCTGGTAGCAGAGTACAAAAAAGCACATCGGAAACTGAAGAAGGCCATTAAGGATAGCAAAAAGGCATGCTGGCAGGAACTAATTGACGAAGTAGACAAAGACCCGTGGGGTAGGCCATACAAGGTGGTCATGGCCCACCTAAAAAACCAGTCCATGTCTTCATCTAGATGTCCACATTTATTACAGAAGATCGTTACCACGTCTTTTCCGCAACAACGTGAATTCGACTACCCGCCAGCGCAGTGTGAATCGGAAGAGATCCCACCTACTACGACGGACGAATTGATGGAGGCGTGTAATCGAGTGGGGAACAATAAAGCACCAGGGTTGGACGGAATCCCAAACCTCGCTCTGAAAATAGCTATCAGAAAAGTGCCATCATTGTTCCTCGAAGTCTATGAAGCATGTCTCAAAGAAGGGACGTTTCCTCAGAAGTGGAAACAACAACGACTGGTACTACTGCCTAAAGGGAATAAGCCACCAGATGAACCGTCATCGTATCGGCCGCTCTGCATGCTGGATACAGCAGGCAAGATACTAGAGAGAGTAATCCATCAAAGAATCGAAGCAGTAGCCGAACCGCTTCTAGCCGACAACCAGTATGGTTTTCGGAAAGGACGATCAACGCTAGACGCGATAAATCTTGTCGTTACCACAGCCAAGAATGCGATTGCCGGGACAAGATGGAAGGGTGGTACGAAGAAGTATTGCCTGGTGGCTGCTCTGGACATCAAGAACGCCTTCAATTCCGCCAACTGGGACTGTATAATGCGGGCCTTTGAAGAGAAAAAAGTACCAGGATACCTGCGTAGAATAATTGCGAGCTACTTTACAGATCGGCGTCTGAAATACGACACGAAGATTGGTACAAAAGAATACCGAATAACTGGAGGAGTACCACAGGGCTCAGTCCTAGGCCCTCTTTTGTGGAACATCATGTACGACGGGCTGCTGAGGCTAGCCTTGCCAGAAAATGTCAAACTGGTAACATATGCGGTTGATGTAGCTGTGGTAGTAGTGCCGAAGACTCTTGAAGAGATAAATATGTCGTTCGACACCACGTTCCAGAGGATCAGCCAGTAAATGAGTAAGACGAAACTGGAGTTGGCAGAGCAGAAAACCGAAGCCGTGCTAATTACGAGCAGAAAGCAGATGGAAACCATCAAACTGGAAGTCGGGAACCACCAGATAACATCAAAACCGTTTATTTGGTATCTGGGAGTGATGCTTGATGCCCGACTAAATTTCAAGCAGCAAGTAGAGCATATTAGTGCCAAGGCTTCAGTGGTGAGGACAAGCCTATCACGTCTGATGCCTAATGTCGGAGGTCCAAAACAAAGTAGAAGGATATTACTATCGTCAGTAGTCACCTCAATCCTGACATATGGAATTTCCGTTTGGGCTGAGGCCCTAGAAGTCAAAGAAATAAGAAGAAGGGTCATATCAATATATCGACTGAATGCACTGAGAGTGACTAGTGCTTTCCGTACAGTCTCTGAAGACGCGGTTTGCGTTATTGCCGGAATGCTGCCTATTCGAGTGCTAGCTGAAGAACGGCAAGTCCTCTATCAGCGACAAAAGGCATCCACGTCTCGCCCTGATGAACTAAAAACTGAGGAACGGCAAAATAGCATACGCCGATGAAAATCGCAGTGGGATGCGTCAGAGAAAGGAAGGTAGACGAACCGCCTTACACCCCGAATAGATGCTTGGATTAACCGAAATCACGGAGAAGTCAATCACCATCTGACACAGATGCTTTCAGGACATGGCTGCTTCCGAGCATATCTCCATCGCTTTAAAAGGGATGATGACCCGGAATGCCCGTCCTGCCCCGGAGCTCCTGAAGATGCGGAACACGTATTTTTCGTGTGTCGTGTGTTTTAACTTGGAACGTGATGATCTGGAAACCATCCTTCAACAGACTATTCAACCAGAAACACTTGTAGAGGCTATGTTGTCATCAGAAGCTGCTTGGAATGCGACCAGTATTTTCGCCACGAAAGTAATCAAGGATTTACGTTTCTGTGAAAGGAAGAGAGCCGAAGTCAATCAAGGCTAGAAGATGAGAAGAAGTGACCTCAACAACATGAAGGAAGAGCAAATCTGCTAAATCCTCTCCCCGTGAAGTAATGCCTGACGGCGGGGAATCAGAGGCCGGAGAAAGAGGAGGGGTTTTTTAGTCGGTATTAGCCATCTGAGTCCGACATACCCAGGGCAGGCAATAACTGGTCCTGCTGGATACGCAAATGTATTTTTATCAACCTCAAAAAAAAATAGATACCGGAAAGGCTCAACCCATCAGAATACCACCTAGACGACTACCATTGGGGCAACAACAGGCAGTCGAGGAAAACATCGAGTCCATGTTAGAAAATGGAGTTATTGAGCCATCCATCAGCCCATGGTCTGCTCCCGTCGTGCTAGTTAAAAAGAAAGACGAAACCACCCGATTTTGCGTGGATTACAGAAAGCTGAATGACGTCACGAAGAAAGACAGCTATCCACTACCCCGAATCGATGACCCTTTGACCACACTAGCAAGCTCCCGTTGGTTCTCCACACTACACCTAAAAAGTGGATATTGGCAGGTTGGTCTACACGCAAACGACAGAGAGAAGACAGCGTTCTCCACCAGTAAAGGGCTGTTTCAGTTCACGGTCATGCCCTTTGGGTTATGTAATGCACCCGCTACATTTGAGAGGCTAATGGAGTATGTACTGAGCGGGTTAACATGGAGGACGTGCTTAGTATACCTCGACGACATTCTAGTCATGGGCCCGACATTCGAAGATCATCTGAAGAACCTGGGCGAAGTATTCTCCAGAATTAATAACGCCAACCTGAGACTCAATCCAAAGAGTGTTCCTTGTTAGTGTCCGAGTCAGGAATCCGCACCAACAAGGACAAGATAGAAGCCATCCGTGATTGGCCAGTTCCAAGAGACAAACATGAACTCCGAAGCTTCTAGGGCCTCTGTTCATACTACCGGCGTTTTGTTGAGGGATTTGCCACCATCGCCGCCCCTCTACATCGGCAGACCACTGAGAAAGAGACCTTCCATTGGAATCAGGATAGCGAAACATCATTCAGGCGACTGAAGGCAGCACTATGTTCCAGCCCAATCCTAGCCTTTCCTACACAGTCCGGCAAATTCATCTTAGACACCGACGCCAGCAACACAGGTTTGGGGGCCGTCCTATCCCAGGTGCAAGATGGTGAAGAGAGAGTGACCGAGTATTACAGCCGTGGATTTTCGAAACCGGAAAAAAATTATTGCGTCACCAGAAAAGAACTTCTTGCAATAATAAGGGCTGTAGACCATTTCCACAAATACCTCTATGGTCGTCATTTCTTAATCCGAACAGATCATGCCGCACTCAAATGGCTGCTGGACATGAAGACACCGGAAGGACAACTGGCCAGATGGATGGAGAAATTACAGCAATACGACTTCAAGGTGGAACGCCGTGCCGGCCGTTTGCACAATAATGTCGATACCCTATCCAGAAGACCCTGTAGAGCGGAATGCGGACATTGTCTGAAGACGGAACAGCGAGAGGGTATCTCCATCAGGCAGATCCGAGTGCAGGCCAATAAAGACTGGACAACGGAACAGTGCATCCAGGACCAAATGGCTGATCCAGACATTGAACCAATCTTGTCACTCAAAACGAGAGGGGCACCCAGGCCACGATGGGACGAGGTAGCTAGATACTCCGACGTGCTGAAATCGTTATGGGCTCAATGGGACTCTCTAAGAGTAGACAATGGAATGCTCAAGCGAGTTTGGGAAAGGGCTGATGGACGAGAAACCAAGTCCCAACTGGTAGTTCCGAAGAAAAAGGTACCAGCCATCCTGACCGAAGTACATGATGGAATTACCGGAGGCCACCTGGGCATGAATAAAACCCTTCACAAAGTTCGCCAGCGGTACTACTGGGTGAATTACTTCGAAGACGTCAGAGCTTGGTGCCGCAAATGTGCAATCTGTGCATCCAGTAAGGGCCCGAAGACCCGGACCAAGGGCAGAATGCAGCAGTATAATGTGGGCGTCCCATTTGAAAGAATTGTCATCGATGTCGCCGGTCCGTTTCCCGAGTCTGAGAGGGGGAACAAATACATTCTGGTCGCAATGGATTACTTCAGCAAATGGCCTGAGGCGTATGCGATACCCAACCAAGAGGCAGCCACGGTAGCGACGGTGCTAGTAGAACAACTATTCAGCAGGTTTGGCGTCCCGATAGAATTACATTCAGACCAGGGGCGTAACTTCGAATCGAATGTATTCCAGAAGGTCTGCACGATGTTGGGGATCAGGAAAACGAGAACAACACCATTACACCCACAGTCAGACGGAATGGTGGAAAGATTCAACAGGACTTGGAACAACACCAATCCAAGGTCGTCAGCAATAATCAGCGTGATTGGGATGAGCATATTCCCCTATTCCTGTTGGCATATCGCTCTGCTGTACATAATAGTACAGGCCTGACCCCAGCCAGGGTCCTATTCGGAAAGGAGCTGCGATTCCCCTGCGATTTGGCATTTGGCTCCCCCGAAGAACCTCCCCAAGACATCGACGATTATGCCGACCAGCTCCGACATAACATGCTGGCAATACACGAATTAGCCCGAACGCAGATGTTGGCCACCAGTGACCGGATGAAGACGCGATACGACCTCAAGGCCAATTCAGTCGGGTTCCAGGAGAGGGACAAAGTCTGGCTGTACAGCCCTCAACGGAGCAAGGGTAAATACCCAAAGCTTACACCCGCCTGGGATGGTCCATACGAGGTGTTCAAGAGGCTGAATGACGTCGTCTACCGGATCCGTCGAAACCCCAAGGCTAAATTGAAGGTGGTTCATTTAGATCGACTCGCTCCCTACCATGGAGAGGTTGTTTCTGATCGGGACGATCAGAATTAAAGGGGGAGCAGTGTTACGAAATTTACCCAAAGCCGACCCTGTTTCATTTCAGTACAACAAACGCTTTGAGATAAAAAAAACGGTTCTCGAAAAGACTCGGCAGCGGAAGGAGTGATGATTGATTTTACGAGAATTTTCTATGCTGGCTTATAAAGGAAGCAGCTACGATGGAGAGTTCAGATATACCGCGACGACTAGCGTATATGGGATTGTTATTGTCATATTTGAATCAGCTGTTTTAATGTAAATAAAGTTCTAGAAAAGTGAAACTGAATATTAGTTTTATAATTTTAAATTGAACCCACGGACTATATTGCAATATCATCGCAACGACCTCTTCTAGAGATGATACGTCGAAGCGCTGCAATGAACGCATCAGATAGGAGACTTGACACCAATTCTATGTGTATTGCCTTAGTAACCATACACACAAAGAGACAAATATAAGACTTGACAACTTTAGCACCTCGAAGGCGAGCGAGGGTGATAGGAAAAGGGCCACCATAATCCACACCTACTTTGGAGAATGGTTTAACTTCCGAAATGCGTGCAAGTGGTAAATCCCCCATACGCGGCTGCGTCGATTTGGGATGTGTACGGAAACAGCGAAAACATCGTGATGTTATTTTAGAGATTGTACGCTTAGCATTTATTATCCAGTATCTTTGGAAGAGAATATACTGAAGCGTTTGAGGTCCTGAGTGTAAATATTTTAAGTGAATATCTTCGATGATAAGTTGTGTTAGGCGATGATTACCAGGAAGAAGAATGGGGTGTTTTTGAGAAAATGGTATTTGGGCCTGCACCAGACTCCCACCTACTTTGAGTAAACCGTCTTTATCCAGAAACGGACTAAGCTTATAGAGAACCTTTGAAGGTCCAGAGTTTCTCTTAAGAGCCGTAATATCTTGAGAATAATATTGAGTCTGGGCAAGTTTAATGAGAGTTGACAAAGCTTTATCCAAACCAGCATCTGAAAATGAGTCGTTCTGGACAGATTGAGGATGACGTGAGTTCTGAATAAATCTCATAGAGTAAGAGATTATTCGGAGAATTTTCTGTGGAGATGAAAACTTATTAAGAAGATTTTCTAGAAAATTGTACTGAACTGAGAGTACATACAAGTTTACGTTGCTCTACGGTAGTTTCAGCTATAGCATCGAGACATGGGAGAACCTCAGGAGACCATTGGGATTCCGGAAGAGAGAGCCATGACGGTCCCGGCCACCATAAGGAACTCTCGGCAAGAGTTTGAGGTAATAGTCCTCGAGAAGCAGGATCGGCAGGATTTTCTTCAGATCGCACATAGCGCCATTGAGCTGGAGCCAGTCTTTCTTAAATTTGAGTTACCCGGTTGGAAACAAATGTAACCCATCGATGAGGAGAACTTCTTATCCAAGCCAAGGCAACAGTAGAATCAGAGTAGGCCGTGATCGACGAAAATTCAAGCTTTCTTTTACAACGACTAATAACTCTGAGAGAAGTAGAGCAGCACACAATTCTAGTCGAGGTTCAGAAATTGTCCTGAGTGGAGCAACGCGCGATTTCCTACATATGAAATGACAGCAATATTTGTTGGAAGATGACTCAAGACGAAGATAAACAACTGCAGCGTATCCCCTTTCCGATGCATCAGCACATCCATGCAACTGTGCCGAACAAAATGGAAATGTGAGAACTAGTCGAGGAATGTGAACTTGAGAGAGAACGTCTATCTGAGAACATATATTAGTCCACTTATGAATGATAGAAGCATCAGGAATAGCATCCCAATCGATACCACTAGCCCATAATTGCTGAATAATTAATTTCATTGAGAGAGTAAGGGGTGTTAGAAATCCTAATGGGTCAAAGATTCGTGCCAATTCTGAAAGTATTGAGCGTTTGGTACATAAGTTATTAAATGCATGAACCTTAAAACAAAAATGGTCTTGAGAAGGATTCCATTGGAGTCCGAGAATCGAGATTATGTTCTGCTGTAACTTGGGACCGGAGGGTAGGATGTCATTAAGAGACACTCCTTGAGTATCAACAGCAGAAGCATGGAAGACAACTCTAAATGTGGAGCTAGTAGGAGCTATAGCATGATGCGGAATGAGATATTTCGAGGCTGGGTATTAATTCCATGAGGCCAGAGTTCAAATAATTTTGCATTAAGTCCTTGTAGCGTTCATCAGAACAGAGTCTTTTAATATCCTTCGTTCCAGGGACAAGAATCTTTTGAGAGCTACAACACGAGATCCTTGGAAGTGAAAGTGTGAATGTTTAAAGGGTAGTTCGACAGTGAACCTCCCTGTGGATATACGAGAAATAGTAAGAGAAAAGAGGTCTTCTGCCTGTTTATCCTCCAAAGAAGTTGCTGGCAATTTTGTAACCTGATCTAAGTCCCAAAAGCGCTTTACAGAGTCTTCTAGTGAAATACTATAGCTATAAGAGTGCTCACTGAGACCGAAGGAAAGGCTACCTTTCCCAGGAGAATCCATCCCAGAGTAGTTTCCAAGGCTACAGGGCCACCGAATCGAGGTTGCAGGGTATTACCCTTCCACAATGCAACAAACATATCTGCACCTAAGAGCATATCTACTGGACGAGAAATATTAAACTGAGGATCGGCGAGTTTTAAATGATTGAAATCTTTGAAATAGTCAAATGGGATATCCGATGAGGGCATATCAGAGGAAATTTGAGGTAAGACCACAACATCAAAATCGAAAACTGGAGTCAAAGCTCCGCGAGGCCGAAGCATACAAGAAACAATATGTGAGGATTGAGTATTTATTATTCCAACACCTCCAATACTAAGAGGTGTAGTGCGCTTGAATAATCCGAGTCTCTTACAACACTTACTGGTTATAAGATTACATTGGCTTCCACTATTTAAAAGAAGCCTAACCGGTTGAAAGTGACCACGAGCATCCTTTATCTCTACTAGAGCAGTGGATAAGAGAACGGTACCCTGCACTCCTGTGAGAAGACACATATTCGAAGTGCGGGGTTGAGAATTAATACAAGGATCTGCCGAGGCAATCTTGAAAATATGAGATGAGGTTTCTTCCGGTCTAATACTAGAAGCGAGCTGAGTATTTGGTAAGCCCGAAGGCGAGTGTGAGTTGTGCAAGGCATCAGTAAAATGCAAAAGAGTATGATGCTTGCGAGAACATTTTCTACAGCAATTTGTAGAGGAGCATCGAGAAGATGTATGCTTATATCCTAAACAATTTGTGCACCATCCATGGGTACGAGTGATAGCAAATCTACCATGAGGAGATTTTGAGAGAAACTCAGGGCAATTATAAATGCGGTGTGCGGTTTTACATAATGGACAGATGGTTACTAGAAAATTGAGATTGAGAATTTATGACACATGTACTGGCAGAATTAATTTTTGATGTTTTAAAACGGGGAGAATGAACTTTAGCTTTACTAACAGCACCGGGGGGAGTGTGGATAATATAGAGAGAACCCAGAGCGGCGCATTGCCTCTCCAAGTAATTCAGCAAAATATCAAAGTATAGATCTTCAAGTTCCGAAGCGCAGTCTCGCTCAAACCTGAGAGCGGTATCTGAGTCGAGGCGTTCGAACAGCATTGTGAAAAGAATGAAGTCCCATTGCTTCACAGGAAAGCCCATATTTTCCAACACAGAAATGTTTTCACTAAAAACATCAACTAGCTCTCTGAGTCCTTGAGAACTGGAGAGTTTTTTAGATCGAGCAATAGCCTGCCAATAAGAGTTAGCAACTAAACGCTTATTTGCATAGCGCTTGCGCAATGCGTTATAAGCAACTAAGTAATTATCACCTGTCAAGGAAGAGGATTTTAAGAGTTTAAGTGGAACGCCGTGAACCAAGCCTATTAAGTAACTAAATTTGTCGACATTTGAGAGTGTTGAGGATTCACTAACAATTATTGGTAGAGTAGTATATTTAGTTTGGAACAAAAGTTTTGGAGTAGCAGTGTAATTCCGAATCTTTTCTTTTGTATTTTTTTTTGTTTTCGTTGGTGATTTTTACGCGCATACTCATTGCCAGAGTCACTTGATCAACCGTCTGGGACGAATAGACACTCTCGCTCGTAAAAGAACTAATCTCTCTAGTTCTTCATTGCTGTAGTTTTAAGTGAAATCAGACCGGTCGTGAAATAGACACAGTAAAATCCACTAAAGGGCAGTGCGGGGTCAACTCCTCAAAATACAGTCCACTTCTACATACAGAACGGTCATCAGAGCAGACAAAGACACATGTAAGTACTCTGGCATGATCGTTCTTTAAATTGTTACCAACATATCAAAGTTAAACCCCCATTCCATTTCAAAAATGGCCACTTCGAGCTCGGATTTGCACTGCTTTTATTAGATAAATAGTACGCATTTTTGCGATCGGTAAAAATCCTCAATTAAGTAAAATATCAACGTAGAATCTCGTTTAAAACTCTACTTGTTTTTTTGCGCTCATAATATGGTAAACATCGTGTACACTACGTTTCATTAAAAATTGCTACAAGACAGATTATTTTATTTTTGATTTCGCTAATCGTTTCTCGCTCATTTTTGTGGAAAATTTAATATTTTGTCATTAGCATATAGTGGATATAGTTTTGTTTTTACTTAATTAGGGTTTGTTTGTATTCGTATAATCGGATTTTTCAACTCTCTCTCATTCTCTAGGTCAAGTTTGTTGCAGAATATTTTATTTTATTCTCTCATTGAAGAATATTCGACTTCGAATTTGTAAAATAACTTATCTCTGCTTCTCATTTTTTGTTATTGTTTTCGGTTTTTTACAACACACATTGTAAAAAATATCGCTTTCATTTCTCATTTAAGTAAATAAGATGGCGGCGGCTGCACAAAAAAGAATTGATCAAACCAAAACACTCCTCGGTTGAAAGAATTTACTCTTTTGTTTTGCAGAAAAGGCTAAAACTGATGGTCGTTATGAAAATCGATCTCTAAGTTTAATGCTCAACATATTAATATCTTAAGTAATTATGCTCTCTTAGAAAATCCCGACATTTCTGCATCGAATTTACGAGGAGTTATTTAAGACGGAAACTACAAGAAAGTAAAACTTCTAAGGTGAAGCTCCGAAGTTAAATATTCCTTTGTTTACAGGAGACATAAAAGATTGGTCACTCTGCTTCTCAAATGATTTATCACCGGTGGATAAGTTTCAATATCTGCTCTCGTTAATTTCAGATTCGGCTTTAGTGGAAATTAAGCATTTTGAAATTTCTCTTGCTAATTACAAAGCGGCATATGACATTGTAAAAAATCAGAATAAACGAATTTTAGCTACACTTCATTCTATTTTCTCTTTTATTCTCACAGACCGCTTGGGATTTCAAAAATCGCGTTTACCCCACTTCCCCGCGTTCCCCGACCTGCCGGCGCTTCGGTTTTAGTGCGGCGAAGGCGAGAGGTTGTGTCACCGGCTGTAAATTGGGTGAGTTATTTTGTTTTTAATTTCGAAAAAAGAATGCGATTTTGTTTGTTTTAGGTGATCAAAATCAAAGCCAAACACTCCAAGGTCACCGGATCACAAAAGCATGCAAAAATATCGTCAACGATCCTTCTTTTGAAAACGAAGTCAGACCTTATTTCGTCAGAACAGATAATGAAGACAACATTAGTGATTGTTTTTTGTTTTGCAAGAAAGTGCCGGAGAAAGACAAGCTTTAGGAATGATAGTTCGGAAAACTGATGTGCCATTCAAATTTCAAAGAAGACGAAACTTCAAACTCACTCTAATTTACGGCAAAATCGTTCAAATGGTCTATTTCAACCATAAGAGGGTAAAAACTCCTCAACATAACATTGTTACCTGTCGATCTACTTCTCGTTTGACCAAGGACGAAAACAAGGATCCTTCGATGGGACAAACTTTTTGATATAGATATGCGGCAGACTATTTGATATACAATATGAAAATTTCGAATTCAAAGCAAAGTTCAAGCGTCAAATAGCTGAATTAAAACCTTTAGATATGGTAGAGTTGAATGCTTTTCATATTAATTCTGCTGTTTTGAAATCTTGAAAGCTCGAGTAATTTTCGCTACAGATGGTACAGGCTGTGAAATATTTAGGTGCACTATGTCTGAGACTAGATTTTTGATTAAAATCCCGTTTTGACAGTTGATTTAGAGCGACAAAAGACGGAAGCGAAAAAGTCACAAACTCTCAAAAATATTAGTTGGCGATGTGTCACTGTAAGATGTTGGTGAAATCGAGGGAGGATCAGATCTCTAATGCCAAAGAAGCCGGGAAAATTACTGGTTGTTCGTGCTTTATGTGACGCTAAAACTTTTTATTACAAGCTATATATATGCACTGATGGGATAGGATGCCACGAAGAGAAGATTTCTGGTTCCAACTCAGTGTGTTTTGCGTTGACGAAACCGATTCAAGGATAAGACGGAAGTGTTCTCATCAATTCTTGTTGATGAACTAGCTAAGAGCCTTTACGTGAAAAAAAATAAAAGGGAATTACATTCCAGAAAGTTGGTTCTGCTTTGTTTGGGTAAAACTCTGTGTTCTTCAAAAATTGAACAAAGCTGTGGTGTATCATCAAGCATCACTAACACCATCCGCATCAATAAAGAAATTATTCAGTATTATAACTCTACCAAAGGAGGAGTTGAGACAGACAAGAAATGCTCTATTTATTTTACAGGAGACATAAAAGATTGGTCACGATTTATTAGTGCCCAAGGAATTGAATTTGACATAATTAGGAGCGACTTATCTTCAGAAGAGCCTCCTTCTTTGGAAATCATTAAAGCGAAAGACCTGTAGAATTCAAATGATGACTTATCACCTTGTGTTAGGTAAACAAGCGGCCTTCAGTGTTAAGTTTCATTTTATATCTGCAGTATAGTTTATAGTTCTCGTTAATTTCAGATTCGGTTATATTCTTTAGTGGAAATTAAGCATTTTGATTTTCGGGAATTACCACATCTCTTGTATATTTTAAAACCTAATTCAAAATCCTGTCATTTCGTTTTCAAGATATAAATTTATAAACTAAAATTGAAATATATGACAATTAAAATAATTGTCATATATTTCAATTTTAGTTTATAAATTTATATATGAAAACGACAAATTAGTGTTTTAAAATATACACAAGTTTGAACTCTGATGTGGTATATCAGAATAAACGAATTTTAGCTACACTTCATTGGGAAACTATTGTTAATGCGCATAATGCTAACTCAGATAATAATTTGAAGATTTTGTTAGACACCTTTGAGGACAATCTCATTGTATTAAAGAATCTAAACTTTCCCGTTGATTCATGGGACTTTGTTCTTTTCAATATGTTAAGTAAAAAGATTTCTCATAGTTTACTTAAAAGTTTTGAACTCACTGTAGAAACATCAGTATTACCTACGTATCAAGCTCTCTATGAGTTTCTCCGGAAAAATTATAAAGCTAACGATTCGGTCGCTATGTTGCAAAGAGGTTTTAAACCTCTTCTGAAGCACTCACGAGTAAAACCTATCATACGGTTCTCTAAAACGGCATTAATCAGTAACGCAGAACTCTATACTGATTCTCGTATTGTACACAAATGTAGTTATTGTAACGAGGAACATAAAATTTATAAATGTCCTACGTTTAACACTTTGTCTCCCAAAGATAGATTTGAAATAGTGAAGCAGCGCAATTGGTGTTTTAATTGTCTCGGTGCCACACATGTAAGCAGACAGTGCTCTTCCACTTCTTGCTGCAGGGTTTGTCACAAACAACACCACACTTTGCTTCACTTTGATACCTCTCCTCGCACTACTGCAAAAACGGTTACCTCAGATTCACACATTAGTACTCCAGCTATTCCACAGCAAATACAGCCCTCTACTTCTCAAACACTCACTAGTACTGTACCTACGATTGATAGTACTAGTCGAAAGGTTGTTCTCCTCTCTACTGCTTGTGTGGAAATTTTGGATGCTTTTGGAAATTACCAAAAGATCAGGGTCTTATTAGATTCCGGTAGTCAAACAAATTTCATTTCCGAGCCATGTGCCCGTCGACTAGGTTTGAAACGTTACAAACTTCCTACCAGTGTTGATGGCCTTGGACAGTTGGGTTTGAAAACTTCAACTGCACTCTCATCCACCATAAGACCTGTATTTCAAGCAACTCCTACCTTCGATATTGAAGCTCTTGTAATACCTAAGATTTGTGGAGATATGCCTCAAGTACCTGTATCTCTTGAAAGCCCTAATTCATTCTCTAACCTCATTTTGGCGGATACACATTTTGGTGTCCCTGGTCCGATAGATATGTTGTTCGGAGCAGATCTCTTCTCAATGATTCTCAAGGATGGAAAAATACAAAGTCGAATAGACAGTCCTGTTGAATTAAATACTGTTTTTGGCTGGATTATTATGGGTAAAGTCAATGCCTCTGTTCCAAAATTGAACTCCTTTTTTTGTACATTAGAAAACACACTCGCCAAGTTCTGGCAGTTAGAGGAAGTTCCCCACTATATTACCTCTTCTCAGGAGGATATAAAATGTGAACAAAGTTTCGCTGACACTCATACTCGAACCCCTTGTGGTAGATACATTGTCTCTCTTCCTTTTCGTGATCTCGAACCTCTTTTTCCTGATACTCGATTTCTGGCACTTAACAGATTCCTTGCCTTGGAAAGACGTCTTTTAGCTCGTCCCTCTCTCTATGATAGTTATAAAATCTTCATGAAGGATTACCTCGACAAAGGACACATGGAACAGGTTTTAGAAGAGACTCCTCCTCGGAGTTATTACTATATTCCTCACCATGCTGTTATCAATCATAATAGTAAAACTACGAAACTCAGGGTAGTATTCGATGCCTCTGCAAAAACCTCCAATACTTTCTCTTTAAATGACACTCTCTTAGTTGGACCTAAACTTCAAACGGATATTAGTTCTATTTTGTTACGTTTTCGTTTACACTCTATTGTTTTCATCACTGACATTCAACAAATGTATCGACAAATTCCTGTAAATGATACTACACCAGAACTGCTCGTAAATATTCCTGAGGATTGTAGATTATTAGATCCCATGTCATTTTATTCGAATGATGATACTAGTCTGAAAGTTTTAGGTCTGCAGTGGCAAGCAAACTTGGATACGTTCTTCTATCAAATTACGCCTCTAGATCTCTCTTGTACTAAACGGAATATGCTCTCCGAATTAGCAAGGACGTTTGATCCCCTTGGATTATTATCCCCTCTTTCATTTCTTGCTAAACACCTCATTCAAAAATTGTGGTGTCTAAAATGTGATTGGGATGACTCACCTCCTCCAGATATCCTTGAAAAGTGGAAACGATATAAACAGGAATGCCCTTCTCTCTCGAATCTCATGATACCTCGAAAAATAGTCTCGACCTCATTCGTTTCCTGTGAACTACATGGTTTTTCTAACAGCTCTGAGTTGGGATATGCTGCTGTAATTTATCTTAAATTTCTCTATATTGATCGCCTTGCTCAAGTTTCTTTACTATACGCAAAATCTAAAGTTGCACCGCTTAAAACCTTTAGCATTCCTCGATTGGAATTATGTGGTGCTGTCCTCTTATCAAGTTTGATCGAATTTGTTGTCCATACTTACAAAAATAAGTTGAATATAGATTGGGTATATGCCTGGTCTGATTCAATGGTAGCTCTCACTTGGATCAAATCCTCTCCACATCGCTGGAAAACTTTCGTTAGTAACCGAGTCTCCTATATTCAGGATAAAGTTAAACCTGAATACTGGTTTTATGTGCCCTCAATAGACAACCCGGCGGATTGTGGTTGTCGCGGGTTGTTTCCTCAACCCCTTGTAGAAAAGAAACTTTGGTGGAATGGCCCTACATGGTTATTGTTATCAAAGGAATGTTGGCCTCAAAAGGATATTCTGCTTCAGACAGAATGTACGGTAGAAGAAAAACCCCATATTTTCTTAACTCTCTGTTCTCTAAACTCTATTGACACATTACTCAATCGTTTCTCCTCTTTGAACAAACTCAAAAGAATTTTGGCATATTGTAAACGCTTTATATACAATTGCAAAAACCCTAACTCTAAGTTATTTACTCATTTCAGTTCACTCGAATTGTTTCAAGCACTTCTCATGTTAGTTAAGAGTACAACATCTCAAATTTTCAGATATACTTGACAGAATAGAAAATAAACGACGCTTACCTAAAACTCTTAGAAAACTCAACCTGTTCATTGATAGTGATGGTTTCCTCAGGGTGGGCGGTCGTTTACAAGCCTCTGAACTTCCCTATGACAAAAGGTTTCCTCTTTTGTTGCCTCAAAATCATCGTCTAACTCAACTGATTATTGAAAATTACCACATAGAAAACCTACATCCTGGTTTTCAAACTCTGTATTTTTTAATCTCTCAACACTTTTGGATTTTATCAGCTCGCAGAGTAATTAGGCGTACTCTCTCTAATTGATTACGATGTTTTAAGGTTAAGCCCAAAGCTCTTGAACCCTTTATGGGTAATTTACCCGCATCACGGATCTCAGAAGTCAAACCCTTCTCAGTTGTCGGGGTTGATTACGCTGGACCTTTTCTAATGACTCCGTGGAAACGACGAGGTGTCCAGCCTCAAAAGGCTTATATTTGTCTCTTTGTTTGTTTTGTTACGAAAGCTCTTCATCTCGAACTGGCTTCTAGTCTCTCAGCTGAAACATTTCTTTGTTGTCTCAAACGTCTCATAGCGAGACGAGACAGATGTTCTCATGTATTCTCTGATCAAGGTACCAATTTTGTTGGTGCATATAAAATCCTTAATGATTATATGGCCAACGCCGTAGCTACCGAGAATATTACTTGGGCGTTTAATCCCCCCTCCATATTTTGGAGGCCTTTGGGAATCTGCTGTGAAGTCAGTAAAATCGCATCTTTTAAGAATTGTAAGATTGCAAATTCTAACATATGAGGAATTCAATACAGTTCTTACCCAGATCGAAGCCGTTCTAAACTCACGACCTCTATACCCCATGAGTTCGGATCCTAATGATTTATCAGTGCTTACTCCCGGACATTTTCTCACTTTAGCTCCGTTATCTACTATTCCTGAGCCTATTGTTACTCACATTCCCTGTAATAGATTGAATAGATGGCAATTGATCCAGAAAATACATCAGGTTTTTTGGAAACGTTGGCATAACGAATATTTACACACGCTGCAGCAACGTCAAAAGTGGAATGACATGTCGCGGTCTTTACATGTTGGCGATTTAGTACTTATTAAGAGTGATAAGATACCGCCACTCAAATGGCAGTTAGGGCGAGTTGAAGAACTCCATCCGGGCTCTGATGGGATCCCGAGAGTGGCTACAGTTCGTACAGCCACTGGGTCTTTACAAAGACCTTTCGTAAAATTATGTCCACTACCCGCGCCCTCCGGGTTAGCTGGCTGAAATACCATGTATTTCGGTTGGCGGTTTATGTTGAGGATTCATTCACAATTATTAGTAGAGTAGTATATTTAGTTTGGAACAAAAGTTTTGGAGTAGCAGTGTAATTCCGAATCTTTTCTTTTGTATTTTTTTTTTGTTTTCGTTGGTGATTTTTACGCGCATACTCATTGCCAGAGTCACTTGATCAACCGTCTGGGACGGATAGACACTCTCGCTCGTAAAAGAACTAATCTCTCTAGTTCTTCATTGCTGTAGTTTTAAGTGAAATCAGACCGGTCGTGAAATAGACACAGTAAAATCCACTAAAGGGCAGTGCGGGGTCAACTCCTCAAAATACAGTCCACTTCTACATACAGAACGGTCATCAGAGCAGACAAAGACACATGTAAGTACTCTGGCAGGATCGTTCTTTAAATTGTTACCAACATATCAAAGTTAAACTCCCATTCCATTTCAGAGAGCGAGTCATTATTATAAATCAAAGAGTGTTTGACCAATAAATGTTTGCCAGTAACGGAATTCACCGTGCTAAGCACGGGTAACATTAACTGTAACCCAAACAGTGTTAAGTACGTTTACTGTTTATCGTTTGAACAGTATGTAAAACCAGTTGAAGTAATGCTTCTTTCGTTTGAAACCCTCCATATATAAAAATCCACAGAAGTCGGATCCGGCGATCCTGCAGGTCATGAAACAGCTGAAAGTATCTTGTTAAATGAACCAAAATACTAAATATTTCTTTAAGATGCCGTTGTTGACTGTCATATTTCGTCGCAAAATAAAATGTTACTTACACAATTTTTAATATTTTGATCTTGCTGATACCAGTCAGCTCTTCACTTCACGTAGTACATCCGTTGTTAGTACTTGCAAGATTCGAAATTATTCTTAAGCAAAATAAATTTGCTATAGATTTTAGCTTTCCATGGAGTAAAGCCACGTTAACAGGAGGTTTATTCAATGACCCAAACTGCAATAAATTGACAACCATTATTTCAAATCTATTGTCATTCTGCTGAAATCTGTCGGATAATTATTGAAATACATTTCCTTAGCCTTTGTAGTATTACTAGGCACAAAATTAAGGAAACTGTTTTTTATTTGTGTCAAAATTTCTATGTACCACCTCTTTGGCTTTGGGAAGCGCTTAATGATAAAAAGAACACGAAAGCGAATATAAAAAACTTATCAGGAGCACAGGTCAAAAGAATGAACGAAAGTTCTCTGCCCCCAAATATATTTGCTGAATTAGATGTACAGAGCTTTGGACAACAAACTAAAAGCTGAAAATGCTTGCATGAAATTGTAACTAACAACTTTACAAAGAGAGAATTTTTTTAGCTTATATGAGTGCAAATAAAGAGGATGCTGAAAAAGATCTGTGTGGCATTTATATTTTTGGGAGTTTTACATTAGTGTGTGGGACTCAAGTGAGTCTCTAGAGTCATCAAAAAGCTGCATGTGGATAGCTTGAATGTCATAAAAACTTGTGTAGAAAGCACGAGCTATCACGATCTGAGCATCCAAATCGGCATTATCTTGGGCAGACATAAGAGTTTGAATGATATCTTGCTTATCAAAGGCTTCGCGAGTTGCTTCTAAGAGGTTGTATCTACATTTGAAGTTATTATGCATAGTTCAACAATTCTTCTACTATTACAATTTCAGCTTTGTGTTGAGAAATGGCAAGATTTAATTTTCTATCCGCCATTGTGAAGTATAAATTAATATAAGCCGAACACAAATAATAACTTAAACTGCTGAACTAAGAGAATCAAATTAAAAAACAACAAAACAACAACAGCATTTATGAACCCCACTGTATACTAACATGACAATTACACGATTTAAAGAGAAAATTATCAATTACAATTACTATAAATGAATAATCACAAAATTAATAAACTACACGTTTATAGAGACAAACTGTATATCTGTCTCATAAATACGATGCGAAAGAGTGGCAGCGAAAGAGTGGCAAATTCCTTAAATGAAAAAAAATATCCGGTAAACATCGACAAACTGAATGTGTTTTTATTATTGAAATAAACAAAACGGCGATCGATTTAAAATTAAACTAGTGCAATGTTAAGAGATTACAATTATTAATTTATAATTGCGAGTAATGTATTTAATAAAATAATATATAAATTCATGTTTATGAAAAAATATCTGAAAATTCTGAAAAACAAAAAAGAAAAATCGCTGAGAAAAGAAATGAAAAAAGACCTGAACAAAATCAATTTAAAATAGAACAAATTTTTTATAAGGTCAATGACCAAAGAAATAAAAGAGAAAACAAATTTAAAGGACCATTAAGAATTATTGAAATTTCGAAAATAATAAAGTTAAGTGTAAAATGAAATTATTCATGTCAAGGAACTAAGAATCCCTGTTTCTATTTCAGATTTATAATAATCTTAGTAGCAAGACAACAGTCCAAAATTTTATGAACTAGAGAAAAATCCAGGGCTGTTTCCGCTTAAATTAGGATTAGTTCAAATTAGAGCTGATCATTTTAGTTTTATTCAAATAGTAGATTTAACTGATTTAATAAATGAATATAAAACTTTAACAAACTCTGCAAATAAACTACAATCTATATTTTTAAATTTTAAAAATAGGGAAGATTACGGAAAAGCATTTTATAACTCTTATCATTTAGTAGGAAACTTACAAATGAAAATAAAAAGTTTGTTAACCCAAATGAATCCTTTAATGTTTAATGAAAATAATGTAAGAAGACAAAAACGAGATTTAATTAATGCCCCAGGATCTATTGTAAAAGCAATCACAGGAAACTTAGATAATGAAGATTCTGAAAAATATGATAAATCAATAAAATCAATAAATGAATTAATAAGAAATCAAAATAAAATGAAAGGTATCTTAAAAAATCAAATTGTTATACTAGAATCTTCAATTAAGAAATTCAATGAAAGTAATCTAATATTAATGCACAATGAAGAAACAATTAAAAATAAATTTTTTGAAATTGGAAATCACCTAAGTAATAATGACATTGAAAACTCAAAGACTAAAGATTTTATGTTAATTGAAATTGTTATTTCCCAAATAATTACTGAATACCAAATAATTATTTAAATATTGGAAACTGTGGAAACAGCAATTACTTTTTCTAAGTTAAATATATTACATAATTCAATCGTTGAACCAGACGATCTTATCACAGAAATAAATTTTATTGAAAATCTTATTCAAAAGGAAGACAAATTACCATTTCAAGCTAGTAGAGAAAACATTCTTCTGTTTGAGCAGATAACTACTGTTAAAGCTTATCATAAGTTAAATCAAATTTATTTTATATTGGAAATACCAATAACATTAAAAGAAAACTTTAAATATTACGAACTGTTTCCTCTACCAATAATCAAATTCAATTTCTCTGAAATAATTAATTCCTAATAGGAAATATATTATCCTTAATGAGCATGAATACATATCTACAAATCAACCATGTCAAAGGATAATCAATAATCAATATATCTGTGAAGAGGAAAATCCATTAAAAATCAACGAAAACTCGCCTTGTGAAGTGAACTTGTTAAAATTCAACCAAAACAGTACAAACCGTAAAAGTGCTCCAATAACCTTAAATGAACTTAAAATTCAAAAACTGTCAAAAAATAAATATTTAGTGAGTTTTCCGAATAAGACTTTAGTGACCCAAAAGTGTGGATCCGAAAAAGACAATTTTATGTTATATGGACAATATGTCATTGAACTGTTTCCAGCCTGTCAAATTTATATGAAGAACCATGCATTGACCGCAAATGAAGACTCAACATTGAAGATTAAAAATATTGATTTACCAGAACTTAATAGTAACTTATCGATTAATCATATCAATGGACTTTCAATTAAACCGTTAACTTTAAACAATTTTGATTTTAATGATTTAAAAAATATTAAAAATATTCTGTATATCGAGAAAAATGAAATTGAAGAAATCGAAGAACCAATAACTTATTCAAGAACCAGTATTTGGACAATTCTTTTATATATATTCATAATTTTGTCAGTTGGTTTATTAATTATTAGAAATCAGCTGCTACGGAAAACGAAGAATCAATTCCAGGGAGGTGATCGACACTTAGAAGAAGACGATCAAGGAAGGATCTTCAATGTTTAATTCGCACCCTTAGTTAGGAGCTCATCTCTCAAAGGGGGAGGAGTTACATGCAGCTCTCGGCGTCATCCACGTTTGCGAAGATATCAGAACATAAAATTATAATTGTAATTATTCTGTTTCAGCATTTGTTATTGTCGCATTATTTTGTACGTTTAATATCATTCTGTTTTAGTATTGTGTTAGAATTCGAACAGTTAATACATATATTCAACTTATAAGAGGTTTTGAGAAATAAAGTTTTTTAAAAAGATCAAGTTCCGCTCCCAAAATATATCGCGAGTAACTGAATCAATTTTGAAAAAAAAAATCTAGCCTGGGAATAAAATGCAACATTGATGTTTCGGATAACGTTAATTACACTATATATAGATTAGTGCGTTGCGGGTTGCATTTGTGTAATGCGTAAATATTTTTTGGAGAACATTATTTCAAAACTTAATATGGTTTAGCGTTGGACAGTAGCTAACTGTAACATTAAAAAAATAATCGATCAGTGATCGCTCTTTAGTGTTGCGGAAGGAATAACAGTACAATGAAAAATACTGAATTATTGTAGCTAATACTTGATGTAAATCCATTATGAGTAAACACAAAAACGAAAAAAAATGCACTTCGAGATTTACACTTTATTTCGATAGAACGACACGTGTTTCGGCATTCACAAAATATTTGACAACGAAGTCAGAATAGACTTTCAATATACAGATTTTTATTTCGATTGTGGTGTCATTCTCAAAAAAACATAATAATAATCAAGAATATGCCACAAATAATATTTAGAAGACAATCTGAGTTAACCTGATAAAATTCATCACATATAATTGAACAAAAACACAGAATAATCAAACCCAGAAGCCAAACTCTTGTCGGAACCTTTGATATTTTGGGGTCAAGATTTCGTGATTTGAACACAATCGGCCTTTACTTTGAACCTAAGGGTATCCGGCTATCCGGGCGGTAACTTTAAATATAAGGACGAATTTGTATTAAAAGACGAACAACATATTTGAAAAATGTAATTTTTAGAGGCATTTGAATAAAAAAACTAATCAGAAGTCGTGTGAAAATAAAGATTTGGGTTTATATATCTGTTATATACCAAAAGTTCCACTTTAAATGGCGTGGAAGTAACAGGTCCAACTCACAATCTTCTTAAAGTATATTTTAATTCTCAAAAATTTTTTGATAAACTGACCTCACTTGTATACCTCGCTCTGATGCAATTGCGAATAATAAATAAATCTTATATATAATATTTAGTGCTAGTAAGGCGATCCTTGGACTGTTTTGTTTTAAACACGATAAATTTCACTTCATGGTTAGAATATGTTTGATAATTGTTATATTGTTGAATATTGTATATACGCAATTAACATGTATTTAAAAGATTATTTGTGAATAATAGGATTATTTTTGTAGCTTTTACTCTGAGGATAGGGTACATTTTGAACTTCGAAATAATATTATAAATATTCATAATTCTGTGGTTCATTGAACCTACCCTCAAATTAATGGCTTTGTCGCACATGCGCAAGGAAATTTGTATCCGGCGGCAACGGAGAGTTTCGCTTCTGGGTTTGATTATTTTGTGACAAAAATACATAATAAGGTTTGAAAAAACTGTTTCACTAATACCAAACGGTAATTCATATGATTTCTTAACAAACCTATATGAAAATGCATTTTCTTATTTGATACAAATAATAGTAAAAAATATAATGTATTAGGTAATGATTATAAAAATCTAGCAGATTTTCTTTGCAATTTCTACCAGAAAAATTAGCGTTTTATGACTCAATTAATAGGTCAGACAAATATCTTTTACTTTATTTTTTATTTTCCTAGTGTGGTTTTATATACAATTGCACGAAACACTCTTATCAAGACATACTTTATTTAAATGGTAGAAATGATCCCGAGGTAGAGTATTTTAAAATTTGACCCATGCCTAGTTTTCGTACAGACTCTCTCCTCAAGGAAATCTTAAATCAGGAAGGTTGGGTTTCGAAACTCCTTAACAGAATATTAAATATATTTTTATTTGTTACTTTCTAAGACTTTACTTATATTGGAAACATGTTTGAAATAATTTATCCAATATCACAGTTAATCAAGCTAATTAAAGTATAAAATCTTTTAATTGACTTTAGTTCTACAATAGTAACCTAAAGATTCTAATAAATTTAAAACAAGTTCATGTTATGGATTTTTAATTAAATTATTTGATAATTTTTGTTACACTCTTAGTTTTCAAACTATTACAAATGTATCAAATCTCTGTTTACTCAGTTTTATTATCCTTTCTTGTGGTTAAGCGCTCATGTTCCGTTTTGTATAGCTTCTGAAGTTCTTCCTAAAAATATAATATCATGAAGTAAACAAATGGAGCAAAAAATGTAACGTGTATCACTATATAGCACTTATCTTTGCCAAAATACACATGATTAATTTACTTCATCTTTAATATCATTTGGACAAATAATTATAAAACATTTATAATGATCAATTTCTGATTAAGATTCGGTTTTATAATTTTATATTATTAACAATTAATTGTAAGGTAGTTTTTAAGTGTTCTCAATCTGACAATTAACTTCATTTGAGTTTTTATTCCTCCCAATGGTTGCTGAAAAATGCAAATAAGTTAAGTAATTGAAAATCAATTTGAGGAAACTGCCCGGAAGACTAGTTTATTGTAGAAAAACTCTCTCGCAGGATTCACCAAGAGAAAATAGGTCTATGAATTGTGTCAATTTGTTTTCTTGTACAATATGTTTGGATGTATATTATATGATACTTATCTGAGTGATATGACGTTATTTAGTCTGTTCATTGAGAACACCCCAATGAACAGACTAAATAATACAAGACCTCCTCAACAATCTTTTCGAAATTACTTATGATATGACGTTGTCGAAAGATGCTTTTTTCTGTAGAAATATTAGTTCACTTTTCTTGCAATTGTCAGTTGATTGAAACGATTAGAAATTTCCATTTTGATATTCATTTGACAGGATCTGCTGCCATGATAGAACAATCCTTATAGTCGGTCCGAGAGAGGGGGCATCGGGAACATGACTCTCCCCAACAATCTTACAAGTCACATCGACAAACCTCTTAAAATAAAAAATTACGAAAATTAAATCAAAAATAGGTATTAAAAATAATTTTGAAAAAGCCGGCCGCTCCTGATGCAGACACTCTTTATTTTTCGTTTTCTTAGTATGTTCTTATTTTCTTATTTGGAGAGATATTTCACCAGTATATGTTTTCCCGTATTCACAATGCACAATGTACACAATTTTTTGAACTTTCGAGTAGGGTTCTCCGGTTTTGTTTCTGTCAAATAAGATCTTAGCGTATTTATTGCGTTAATAATCATTTTTACTTGGTATTTATCTTCAATACGTTAAGTTAGAAGTACTTGGTGTTGTTTGTGTAGTTTGTTAGTTTCTTGAAATAGAGAATTAAAATAAACTTCCATTTTTTGACGTGTTGGTTAAGCGATCAAACAACAATTAATTTTACTACAAGTATTTACGGAAAACTAACACATACTATGTAGCTACTTCTTTTCAAATCAGTCTTTCAATTTTCAACGTAGAAACGGTAGTCATCAAATCCTTATATGACAGAGCAAAACCAATTTCACCAACAGAAGAATTTTATATGAAAGAGTTGTGTTTATCAAAGAAAGTTATAGAACAAAACGAATATCCAAGAAACTTCAGACAAAAAAACAAACAAACTACATAAAGTACTTGTAATTTAAATAACAACACACAAACTATTGTTGAATAATGAATAAAATTGGGCGAACCGCTATAAAGATAGCTGTATCACGGCAACAGATCCTGTCAAATGAATATTAAAGAGGAAACTTCAAAGTCAATTAAGCAATCAATTGACAATTGTATGAAAAATCAAAATAAAAAGATTCCTGATAAGGTATTGAATCGTCACATCACACATTTGACCAATCCACAGATCTACTTTCTCCGAGTTAATCCTACGAGAGTTTTTCTATAAGAAGGCAACTAGTCTTTCGGACAGTTTCCAAAAATTGTCCATAGGTACTAAACCTCGATTTTCAATTACTTGACATTACTTGACTTACCTGCATTTTAAAGAACCATTGTGAGGAGTGAAAACCCAAATGAATAATAAATAATTTATATTTAAAAAAGAACCGACTTCAGCTGGCTTAAAATAAAAACAGTTTAGAAACCGTGTGCAATCAGTCACTATTTTCAGACATATCTTCTTTTAATCTGATTTAATTAAGGTACAATTCAATTGATAGCATATTCCTATCTATCTCTCTTTTTCTCCCTCTCTCTTTCTCCCTCTCTATATTTTCCAAATATATTTTAACTTTTTTATTTGTTTTTTTATTTGGACCATTTTCTATAAATGTAACTAATTCACTCTATATTGCATCCACACTATATTTTCTTCTGTGTACTGGTCACTCCTATATAACTTATTGGTTTATCATTTTCTGAATCACCCTGTACAACTATAATTCAACTCAACACAATATTACAACGGTCCTGATATCTTTAAAACCACCCTGTATAAGTACAAATTCTCTCCACACTATTGGCTCTTTCAATTATTCCATTGTTGAAATTATTCCTGTATACCAATGATTTTACTTCGCCCCACATGTCTAGTATTCCATTTATGCAACTGCTCATGGTCTAACCTATATAACAAAATTCACCTTTTTGAACCACATTTTATGACTATAAATTTACTTTACCATTTATTTCAATCACCCAGTATATGCAACTGCTTCTAAATTTTTTTAAACTCATGTCTATAATTATACCCCGTCCTACGTTCTATAATTTAAATATCCTAACTGATTATGCTTATATAACAAATTTTTTATACACCCTCATAAGAATAAATTTATACCACCTTACTTCAAACACCCTGTATATTATAATTATTAATTATACACCACCTTATATTTCAACCGTCCTGTACACTCAACTGCTTCTGACAATTTTTAAAGTTTTTTGTATAATTGTAATTATTCTCCGTTCAATAACGCAAATATCCACTCTGTATAACTATAGTTTTGCTTCACTCTTATTTCAACCACCTTGTATACGCAACTACATATTTGCTACCCAATACAATATTTTTAGAACCACCCTGTATAAATAATTCAATTCCAATTTATATTTCAATCATCCTATGTATACAACTGCTTTAGTACCACCTAATATTACATGTACACACCTTCAATCGTATTCCACACAGAAGAGGTAGCCGGAATAACAAATTTTCATTTTAATAAGCTAATGAAATATTTCCTGCAATTGCACGTGACTGTAACTTAACTTCGTTTCTAAAATAATCTGACTTCAAAAGCATCAAAATAAAAAACATTACAAACACTCTGTACGACATACTTTCATGGCATATCTTGACATTTAACTTAATATTTATTATGAAAATTTGACATTTACCATGATGTTTACAGTTTTTGTGCGTTAGCCCAGGTCATTTACGAAAATACGTGACAAAATTAATAGTAAAACAAAATCGACATCAACTTGTTCTAATGATAAAACATGACTAATTGACATAAAATTCAACATTTTTTATCGATGCGTTTTTGTTTTTTTAACAAAAAACCTCAAAAAATCGGTAACAATTTAGTTTTTTACCTTTTACACAAAATCCACCTATGTAAGCGTGTTTGCTATTATGGGCAATGTTAAAGAGAAATATTAAACCTACAAAATGAGCTACTGTAAGCTAAACTTCGTTAATTGGTTTCTTAGATCATGGAATCTTTATCCAAAATTCCAAAAAAAATAAATAATCCCTTATAGATTTTTTTATTTTATAGCTAAAACATTCTTATTCACTTCTCATACCCAATTGATGTTCTAAAAATAAATAATGTAGCCCTGGTAGTTTTTGCAAAATTTCAGTCAAACCTATGGAAGACATATCTTTTTGAAAGGTTACATTACCTCCCCGGATGACCCTATCATTGTGAATAAACAACCGTTGGAAAGTAGAATTGATCTAGAGATCTCACTTTTCTAAAATTTAAAGTATAAATACATATAAATATTGAATATATTTGGCCATTCCATAAAAAATTATTTGGAGGAGTCCATTCGAAAAATTACTAAGGTGTGGTACCAGTGTAACTACAGCCTTATAATAAATAATCTTAAATGCAAATTCTAATTTTAAGCAGACACATATTTATATTTCTTGGATAATATAGATTTATGTAATAAATGTAGCAAAATAGAATATCTAAACTCCATTTAGCCACAAATGATAATGACGGATCGAGAATTTGCCGGTTCTGAATTCGGACATACGTAAAGACGTTCGGGTTGGGATTTGTCACCGTGGATGAAGATAGTGTAGAATCCTTCTCGCTTTATGACTTGAGTAACGTCGACTTTCTTTTTGGTTTCCAATAACACGATGATTTTGTTCAGCCTGTCGGAGCCGATTTCTTTCAGGATTTTCAGGAGTTTTTCTTTTTCGGATTCGTCGTACAGGTCGACTAGCTGTTTAATATTGTGATTGGCCGAAATGTGGAGCCCGCCAACATTAACCTGGATATAATTCACCAAAAATTCTTCAGCTAGTGCCTGCACTTGTTTCGTCCATGTAGCGGACCACATGAGCACCTGTCTTTCGGGCCTGATTTGACCAATAATTTTCCTAATTTGTCGTTCAAATCCACATCCTGTCTGCTTCATCTAATACCAAGTAAGTACACCTCTGCAGATTTGTCGTGCCTTTTTCAAGGAAATCAATCAGTCATCCGGGTGTGACGATGACGATTCAACGCCCCGTTCCAAGTCCCGTGCCTGAGGTCCTTTGGGGGATCCCCCGAACATGCAGGTGTTGCGAATCATCGTTGTCGAACCAAAATCGTGAGAGACTTTCTAGATTTGCTATGCCGATTCTCTGATGGGGGTAAGATTAAGTGCGATGGGGCCTTCGCCTCTTTGTGGTCTTTGTTGGTTGTTGATGTGTACCGTTACAGGTAGCATTTAAGCTAAAGTTTTGCCTGAACCGGTTTGTGCAATACCGACAAGATCTCTGCCAAAGAGTACAACTGGAAGTCCTTGAGACTGAATAGTTGTGGGTTCATTGAAACCTTGTTTCAACAAAACTTGCACGACGTATTCCGAATAACAACCTTCTTCGGAACAATAATTTGGATGCGGCACGTCTGTTCCTCTCACGATAATTACTTGTTTGCGTCCCTGTAGCCGTCGATTTCTAATTGAGGTCGATTCTGTACCGAAACGTGGGGTTCATAAAAGTTCTTTCTGAACGGTTTCAATGCCCCCTCTCGCCAAATACGAATGCTCAATATCTCGGGCATTTGCTGTTGTTGCTGTTGCATTTGCTGTTGTTGCTGTTGCATTTGCTGTTGCTTCTTCTTGTACGAATTGTGTTGGTTTGGTCCACCGAAATCTTGTATGGGAGCCAAGGCGTGCGCAGCCCCGTTCCAATAATTGGATTGTTTATTATATTGCTGATCAGTACGAGCAGATCCCGGACGAAAACCGTTATTACTGTTATAATAGTTGTTCGTCTGCATTGTGAATAGAAACCAGCAATCTGTGAGCCCGTAGAAATATATTATACAAAAAAATCCCTTCTCTCCAAAACCGCTGGCTACAGGTCACAGATCCAAATACTTTTTTCAAATCAAAAATGGAAAAAAGAAGAGTTTTTTGACACATCTTTTATACAATAAGGCGACATCAATTCTTCACTGCTACATATCGTTTTTCTGGGCCAACATGAAACATATTTTTTAAATTACGAACCTGTAATTTTTTGTTAAAATATCGATAAAGCATTAAAATACCTATGTATTGAAATATCACATATTAAATTTTATACAACGTTTTGGAGTAAAAATAATCATCGAGAAAAAATGTTAATAAGGTCGTATATATGACCAAAATAGTCCAGTTAAATAATTATTTTCCATGACACAAAAACCTATTAATTTTTTACTTGTTTTTCTTGTGTAGTATATCGATGTACATAGATTTTTCTGATTTCACCATTCCCTTAATTTACAAAATTTGGATCATTTTTTACCATTCTCTGAAAGTACACTCAACGTTAGTTTTAGTTTTGTGTCAAGTGATCCAAAAGTAAAATCATAAGCATAACAAATGTGCCTTCACAATTACTCACGCTATAGAATAGATTTGAAAAAGGCCAAAAACATGCCCGAAACGTCATCAATAAAACATGTGGAATAAACACGATCTTAACAACGACTTAACTGGTATCAATAAGTATAAAATTTATCCTATCACAAGTGTGTTAATATGCAGCATATATATATATATATATATATATATATATATATATATATATATATATATATATATATATATTGATTTAAAAATCCCTGCCAATGAAAACCGCAAAACTAAAGCATGACAAATTACTGAAAATGGTGTTGAACATTTGGTGTATCATACATGTGCAAATACAGAGCTGAATACCCTTATTTTTTACTCCATGCAGATGAAGTTCGGCTCTTGAAATGGAGCTGAGTGTAAAAAGTCAAGGTGTATTGTCAGCATACAAAACTTTGAGTTTATTCAGGTATGACAAATTAATTAATGGTACATAATTTCCATAGAACTTCTTCATGTCTTAGTAATATAACTACAAATTAATACATCAACACAAAATCCTAACCTGGCATAGATCTATTACTCACCCCAAAACCTAATTTCTCAGCCAGAAGTCGACAACCCTCATCACAATCACCCAACCAAAATACATCTCTTGTATTATCTTTTGCATCAAATTTCAAACCTCCGTCCAATCCAAGCATTGCCATAATGCCAGTTCTGTGACCAACTTTTTCTCTATTTATTAAAAGTCTTGGCACGTCATGTGGTACTCTGAAACAAAATTGTGAATGTACTATTTTTTTGGACTTTTATCTATACTTCTATACTAATATATAAACAGGTAAAATTTGTTTGTTTGTAGGGGATAATCTCTGGAAGTACTGAACCGACTTTCTTTTATTAGTAGAAAGCTACACTATCTGCGAGTAACATAGGCTATATTTGACTTTGCCAAATGTTAGCTACCGCATGGGGGCAGTGGGGTGTTTTTACTTAAATTTTATATTTTAGAAACAAAAAGTGATGAAGGAGTAAAAATCGGTGTACATACAAATAAATAAATACCAACATATTCATTTTGCAAAAATTCAGTTACCTCACGGGGGACAGGTGGGGAAATGTTTTTTGAAAAAATTATTATGGCTCGGAAGCGTAAAATAATAGAGCCAAGAGAATTAATAGGTTAATTCCTCTCTTTAAGTAAAATAACAGGTGATCATTATTTTGCGAAACTTGAACTATTAAATGGAGGTCATTATTGTTTTATGAAGAATGTAATGTGGGTGTAAATCTTGATATGTATAGTTAAATAGAAGTGGTTTTTACTATTCTGCGAAAATTCAAATATAAAATAGTTTAACGGAGAATTCAATAACTATAAATAGATTGGATATCTTGACATATTCTTCTAAAATAAATAAAGGTGAGTTTTGTGATTTTGTGAACATTAAGTTTTTGGATAGGGTGTAAGTGGGAACCGAAAATAATACAGATATGAGAATAATTATAATAGTAACTCTTTAATTAATAGAGAATTGGTGTGAAGTTTTGAGAAAATTCTATAATTGAATAGGCGGATGGTTTTAGTAATTTTTAGAGAACAAAAAATAATGAAAGTTGGTATAGATATATACTAATATACTCTTCTCTTGAAATGACTAGAACTGAACATAATCAGTGTAAATCACATACTCGATATGTATATATAAGTATTAAGAGGAGTATTTCCTCATTGGATCAGAATTGGAAAACTGATTCTTTTCTTGAAATGAATGGAGACCTTATTTGTCATTTTGCCAGTATTGTATTTTTGGAAGAGATGAAGATTGAAAAACGTTCAATAACCGATTAATCGCAGTTGAATCTGAAAAAAAAGAAAATGTCGGAAAAATGGCAAAATTATAAACCTTCATTAGACATTAATTACACCAAACATCATAAAAATATGATTAAAAAAGTTGTCAAAATTATTGCCAAATGTAAAAAAAATAAAAATGTTAAAATGACAAAATTGTATAAAATGTCAAAATATATAAAAAATATGAAAACTATCATAAGCCAAAAATTATAATAATATCAGAAATATTAAAAATGAAGTTAAATACATATACTTAATACTAAGTATATGGTTATATAAAAAATATGAAAATGTTTAAAATGTAAAAAATATGAAAAATATCAAAACTGGCAGTGACAGTACATGCCAAAATAACCAAAATGGCAACGGGAAAACCGCATTATAAATATCAAAAATCTCAAACAAATCAAATCTGTTTAATTCTTCATATTAAATCTCAAAATAATATATATATATATATATATATATATATATATATATATATATATATACAGTGTGTCCGGTTATCAACTAGCGATAATCACCTTCATGCTAATTCTCATCACCACCCAGCCCAACTACAAGCCGTCGTCAAGACTTTAGTAACCAGATCACAAAGACTAGCTGACCAGGATAACATCAAACAGGAAATGGACAGTTTAAAAACAGCTCTGAGACAAAACGGATTTACAGACCGAAATATACAAAGAGCCCTAAAGTCAAAACCGAGACAAACAGACGAGGAGCATGAGACACCAATTACCAAGGCTTATTTACCGTATGTCAAGGGGACCACGGACAGTATTGCAAGAATTCTACGGAGACACAATGTCGATACTATTTTCAATACAGACAGAAAAATAAGCACGGTGTTGAGGACTCCGAAGACGAGGATCCCTTTAGAACAACAGGGAGTGTACGAGATTCCATGTGCAGACTGTCATAAAACCTATGTGGGGCAAACTAATAGAAGAATTCAAGCTAGACGTGATGAACACCAGAACTCTGTAAGGAAGCAGAAAAAAACAACATCCATTGCGTAACACGCCACCACGATGTCACACCGAATAGACTTTGAGAACACCAGAGTGCTGGCAAATATAGAACACCCGAAATCAAGACTCGTAAGAGAGGAAATTGAAATAGCGAAGAGACCTCACAGTCTAAACGCACGCAATGAAATTCAGAACTTATCGAATTGTTGGAAAATCCTATTAAACACCGTACCGGCCCGTACCCGTCCAATAACAACTCAACCGGAAATAACAAATCAGCAGGATGGAGCCGTGCCCACTGAGCGCCAAGGACCAATCACAGGCAGCCGTTCACGGTGTCAACCGATAGGCCCCGAGCCGCGACTATATAACAGCGCGCTCGCTTCAGAAAATCTTAGTATTCGAGTAACTAGAAGCGAAAGCAGAAGGCTACGAGAATTATGCGAACCGACCTGAAGAGGACAGATGTGACTCTGCCGAAACGTCGTCATATTACCATCGATCCCGATGTATATATATTTCGCTTATGAATGGTAATGTTAAAATGGTTTTAAAAGAACAAATCTAAAAATCTACGGGATGTGAAAATTACCAAATATAAAAAATGATCAAGATAAATAAATACGTCAAATACTCCCATTTGTTCAGCCCGTGCGAAGGACGGAAGGGTCAGCTACTGTTCTAATAAAATCACAAAAAGCTACGAATTCCAAAAATATAGAATTCAGCCATTTTATAATTATTTCTCATGTAATGAGCATTTGTCAGTAAACATAAATAACATTAAAATGTTTCTAAACTTTAATATCTTCCATCAGATTGATGTATTGTGTCTATTTCGATTTGGACTTTACTACAATTTCAAATTCTACTTTTATATGGTTGATTGGTATTGACATCATCAACATTATGTTTGACTAAGCGAATTTCGGGATTTACCTCAACTAAAAATGAAGTCAACTCTGTATAACATTACCTATATCAAAACATAACTTTCAATTAAATTATGAAAAACTGTTTTCCACCCATTAAAATATGATGTCGACTTTGTTTGGAGAAATGAAGTTTCCTTGGACTTCCATCGTCTTGAAGTGGTTGATCTCACAACGTTTCAATAGCTGTTTATCTGCTATGGTCATCAGGTGAATGATAGGAAATTCAGATTATCAGTTGTATTTATATTATACGCTTAACCGGTCATGCGCCGCCGATCATGGTCATTGGGTACCTGGCGGTTAGTTGTTGGTGACAGAGGTCAAAGAAGAGCTCGTCAAATATTTTTAATTTGGACGCTGGGCTCGCTAATTATATTTTCGTTCGAGATTATATATGCTGTCTCTATGAATTTTCTTTTGTACCAGTGCTCTTCCTTGTGAATTGCTCTGGCCTGGTCCCAGTTGATATTATGGTCTTCGGTCCATGCGTGATTAGCTAGCCCAGACTTCGTTACCTCCGCCCTTTGAGTAGCTGTGAGGTATTCCTTAGCCCTGGTATCCAGCGGTCGCTTTGTCTCTCGAATGTAAGGATTGACACATTCACATGGTATGCTGTATATACAGTTATTTGGTATTGCTGGTGCATCGGGCCTCGTTATTGTTATCATGCTCCTGAAGGTATTGTTGCTTTTGAAGATCATTCTGATTCCATAGCTGTGTGCAATTCTTCTCCGACACGCCTTTAGTTTACGGTAATAGTAGAGTTGCTACCGTGGTGTCCTCTTCCTGCCTAGGTGGTTTGTCCAGCTCTTCAAACGCCTTGGTAATGATCGTTTCCGGATATTCATTCACCAACAGGTCTTCTCTAAGTTTCACTTGTTCTTCTTTGAGGGCTTCTCTAAGTTTCACTTGTTCTTCTTTGAGGGCTTCTGGTGTGCTACAGATATTTTTGGCTCTATGGATTAGTGTTTTGATGATGCTAGTTTTCGTTGCTGATGGGTGGTTGGAATTGTAGTGAAGATATAATCCTGTATGCGTAGCTTTCCTGTAGACTGTTGGCCATTTATTGGTAATTTTTTGTTCGCATGCGTCAACTTCTGTCATCGTAAAATTAGTTTGTTTAAGATTTTGCACTAAAGAAAGGAGTGCGAATGAACTTTGTGCTTTTTCAATATTCTATGCATAAAGCTTTTAGAAAATCCCAACTCTAGTACAGCTTGCCTAATACTTGTTCTCGAATACGCTCGAAAGTAAGCCAAAGTTGAAATTTCACTATTGGCGCCAACAACAACAGGCTTATTTTTCTTAATTTTTGGTTTGACTGATCCGAAGTTCTTAAAATTGTCTATAATTCGTTTAATTGTTTTCTCTGATGCCCTCTGCTTCTCCGGATATCTAACAGCAATGATTTTTCCAAGCAAAGTCGACATCATATTTTAATGGGAGGAAAACGTTATACAAAGTTACCTTCATTTTTTGGGGTAAATAAGATCCAAACAAAAAAAATGGGAGTGTCCAAATATCTTGAAAATGTTTAAATTTAGAGATAAGATGCGGTTAATAAAATGTATCTAAAATTATCCAATAACATGGTGCTCTATTTGATGGAAGTCCCACAGTATGAAAATATTTTAATCACATAGAACCTATCATATATATATATATATATATATATATATATATATATATATATATATAACTAGGCTAGGATCCGAGGGAGAACCGCTTCTGAATTTATTAAATACTCGAAGTTTCGACTCCTGCTTTCGAGCCATTATCCAGGGACAAAAAGTGAAAAAGAGTTTCAAAGTCTAGATCGAACTCGGGGCCTCAATCTACCTACTCCCCAAGAGTCACTAGGTAACTGAACTGAATTTGAATCTGCTATGCTAGCTATCGGTCGATTAGTCGATATGATAGTCCTACTGTCCTCGAAGTTGATAGAGTTTCCTGTTTGGATATGATGATGCCCGAGAGCTGAAGTCGGATCTTTTTTACGAAACGACAGAGAGTATTCATATACTCGATGGTTAACGCGCCTTTTGGTACGACCTTTGTAGGCAATCTTGACATGGAACTTCGTAAACTCCTCGATCCTCCTTAGGTACTTTATCTTTAGGGTTCCCGGTTAAGTTGGCTATAGTTTGAGTCCGAATCTTCTCTCCCGTTTCTTGATGTACCAACAATGACAGATTCTCACATACGGTCTATAGAAAACCAACCCATACCAATCGATGCCCAATCACACCATCACCCTACCCAATTGAGTTCTGTAATGAAATCTTTGGCTCTTAGATCTATTTGCTTAACAGATATTGACAATAGACAAAACGAATAGCCTTCAACAAATCCTTCGACAAAACGGTTATCATCCGGACCACATTGCGCGCATAATTCGCCAATCTCAACATCCTCCGAATACACCAATCCCGTCATAATTATATCAACAACATGGATTCTACACCGACATCAAATAAAGACAGTCTTCAACACCAGTCAAACTATAGCCAACTTAACCGGGAAGCCTGAAGATAAAGTACCTAACGAGGATCGAGATTTCCCACAAAGTTACATTGGTCGTCCCAATAGCCGCGTCACCCATCGAGTATATGAACACTCTCTGTCAGTTTCTGATATAAATTATAGAACAATAAATTACAATACAACCCAAAATATAAAAAGTCATAGCTTCAAAATAAAATTAGACACAATTTAAAAATAGTTGGGACTTAAGACTCATAATATACTCAAATTTAATTTGCTATTTACATAGAGAGTTCCTGAAAAAAAAAACTTCATTTTTATCCTCTTTCGATCCAGTTGAATCTTATTTTGGATTTTTACATAAAATAGCCTATTTCGTCAAATTTGACTCAAAACTAGTATGCCATAAATAACTGACAACTTCTGAAATTGTTAAAAATCAAATTAAAGCAGTTCTTTCACGGCACCATGTTCATATCAATAGGACTAAATTTCCCGCAAAGGCAAATTGTCCAAATAACGTTCCTGATAAATAGAATAACTAAATCTACCTATTTGCGATAAAACTCCAAGGCTATGTCCTAATTGAGAAGTGGTCGCGGGATCGTGCGATGAGCGAACAATCGCTTTGTCGCGAATACGAACTTTTTCATAATGCGATCAGAAACGTGTGTCCGAATTACCTTTGGGCAAGCGCACGACCGGGATCGCCTAAAGCAATCGCGCTAGTAGTCCTGTAGTTGTTGTTTAATCGAAAAGTCTTAGTTGTTCTTTGGTGGAAAAATAGTTCATTTTCATTGGAAGGAAGGCTTCTTTTGCTAGGTGGAAACTCGTATGTTTATATTTTCAACAAGCAGGTGTAAGGAAGTGAAAAAACATGCAAATCAGTTTCGTGATGTGTAACACTGTGCCGTGCACATATAAATATAAAATTACACCGGCTCGCTCTTGCTAGACACCGTTTAAATTAGTAATATTTTTTATGTAGTAATAAATAATGTACCTATTCGTAAATTTAAAAATTAAACATTGTAAAATAACATTTATTTCTTGTTTATGTATAGTCATATGGTGTGTCTGGTACTACGAATAAAATTGAGTAATATGAATACGCGAATCACCAACTATGAACTCGAGCTCATTTACGTGTTATATGACACTTGTGCCAGCAAGCGACACAGACAACTCACTAAATGGTACTGTGCTCTGTGCCGAAAGAAAGACTCGAGATTGAGTGCTCTCCTTTCAGATTAACAAATTTTTTCGAAAATGTTTTTACCTTGAATTTGTGATCTAATCTTTTGTCTTTAATTAAGTATATCCAATAACATTAAATTTAAACAACTCGTGTTCTATAAAATTAATGATTCACTGAATGTTAGGCTTAAGACAACCCATAATTAGAATATGCGTAAATGTTGTTGCCTATATTTATGGTATGTCGTATAAGTCGTTTTCGTAATTCGGAATATAATTGATTGTAGATGTTTTTGTTTGTTTATAAGGTACAAGGAGAGAGTTTAAAAATACTGTACGCGAATGTATATTTTTGTTAGCTTATACTGTGCCTGGAAAAACAAATGAGAGTAATAAAATTGGATTATAATAATCGTCAAGTGTCAACTCTGCTATTATGCTATATGGGACAATGGCGCCATAACACTGTACTGACACACTGAGCCGGACGTGTGTTGAAGTGTCCGCACTACAAAATCTGTAGTGTTACCCATCACTAATTCAGTTTTCGTTTTGAGGAAGAAGCATGGAGAATGCCAACACCTCTACTCTGAATTGTGAAGCCAAGTATTTTATCAGTATGCAAGGATGTCAGCTGCAACCTTTATGTAAGCAACGCTGTTCGATCTGATTCAGTCACACTCAATCCAATGACACTGGATGGAGAAACACTTTGTTTATTAAGTTTTCCTCAAAATCATTTTTCCCATTTATCTTCTCCGAAACTTGTTAACCTGGAATGACTTTTTTCACCTAGTAAATTGCGCGACCAAGTCAAACTTGTTAAGGTTCAGCGACGCGACCGACGATCAAACGACAAGCTACAAGAGAATTAGACACTACTTGAAAAAAAAACAAACATGACGAAAGCGACGCGACGGTTTCAAAAGACAAACTGATCGCGCGAATCGGCATCGCGCAATTACACTATTGGATCCTTTGGCCAAATAGGACATTTTAGTACATGTACAAGTTTGACTCCGTCGCCGCTTGTTGACGCGACCGTCACTCATCGCACATTCGCGCGACCATTCTCAATTAGAACATGGCCTAAAACATACTTTTCCTGGTATCCTTATTCCCTTGAAGCACGAGGGTTGAATTCCAAAGACGAGATACTTTTTTATAAAGTTTTCATCTTCTTTACATTTTAATGGAATAATAGATCTTTACAACCTTTGTTACAAACGGACGAGTGCACCATGTTAAAAGCGTGGGATAATGAAGATTTCGGGCACTTTTCACAAATATACATAGTATCTTTACCCTTATTAATATATTTAATGAAATATTAATTGTCGGGACTTTATTGGTACATCTTTAATGCGCATAAAAAAATTTCAATTATGAAAATATCTATGTTAATCCCCTACTTGCGGTATACTGAAACCACAAACGTTCCAAATACCACAAAATGGCAAATTTTTGGTGTTTTGGGGATGTGAGGTTGCCATATCTGTAGAAATTCTTGCATATTCTGATCAAGTTCTTAAATAAATATAATCATGTAGGTATTATGCAATTGTAAACACTTGAGAAAATGTATAGCATTAAACTTTAACAAATTAAAAAGCGTCAACCTTATCTTATCAGATGAAAAAATAGTGGTGCAAATTCATTAAAGGATGCGAAAACAAAAGTGGTTTATTACGCAGTACATATATTTGTTAAATAACAAATATAGGTACCGCGCATCAAATCACTTCAGAAGTGACCAAATTGTTTACAATTTATAATCTGATCTTTCAAATACAGTAATATGGAAGTCAACGAATATGGACCCTATATTATAAGATTATAAGATAATACGTTCTTTAATTTGGGAACATTTCACATTGAATCAAAAACCACAAAAATATGAATTTCTTTTGTTTTTTGATTATTTAATGAAAAGTATTGTAGGGATCGTAATGCCGTCAACGGAAAAGTTCTAAAGAATCATTTTTCACCGAGGAAAGTTAGAAAAACTGGTAGCCAGTGGATTTTTTGGTAACCAACGCTGAAACAATAGTATTCGTCGTATGACGTTTATATGGGCTCAACATAAATAAATAACTAAAATAAAATAATTTAGAGATATTTTGCATAGCGCACCATATTAATGAGGCTAGTCCGATACTAAAGATATTTTAAAAATTCATATACATCAATTTGCCTTGAATTTTTCTTATTATTCCGAGGAATGGGTTTAAAATAACAGTAAATCTAATAATACTATAATACGAGCAAGGTTTGTTGTATATGTGGTGTGTGTGGTTGTGTGTGGTTGTTTGTAGTTGTTTGTGGTTGTTTGTGGTTGTGTGTGGTTGTGTGTGGTTGTGTGTTTTTTTTTTTTATCCGAAGAGGGGGGAAATACATTCCGTACTTAGCTAGCACGTGCTGGCCGTCGTGCGGGACTCCCGATGTAATGACTTCAAAGCAAGAGTAAATCGTTGCATTGAAACCAGTATACCGTATACCCGCTAAAACCCTAACCTCTTTCTCCTACAACCATGGTCCCCTGCGGCACTCTTAGTCAATACTACTTCGCAAGGGTGGTTCATTGCAGATGTTTACTGCTCTTACATTGAAAGCCTCTAAAGCCTACTCCTCGAACGTATTGCGGAGTTCTTTGAGGATAGTCTCCGCGTAATCTGATACCAAGTTCCAGGCTTGGGGGCCCTTCAGCATGGCTTCTACTAATTGTTCTGGAACGATATTAGTCTCCAGAATCCTCTCCACTTCAGCACGTTGATCCTGAAACCGGGGGCAGGAGAAGAACACGTGTTCCGCGTCCTCTATCACGTCCGTACAGTGTGGGCAGTTTGGGGAGTTTGCCCTCCTGAACCTGTGCAGGTATGCTCGAAAGCATCCATGTCCAGTCAGGAGTTGAGTGATGTAGAACCCAACCTCCCCATGCTGGCGGTTGACCCAACGACTGATGTTAGGTATCAATAGATATGTCCACCTTCCTTTAGTAGAGCTGTCCCACCTCTCCTGCCATTGCCTTAGACTCATGGCTCTTTCATCGCTGTTTCCTGTCGGTTGGTCTTTCTCTAACTTTCTGCGATAAAGCCGTCCCCTTTCTGCAGCCAGGATGTCGATTGGTAGGGTAGAGGCAATCACACTCACCGCCTCGTAAGACACAGTGCGGTAGGATGATGCCACTCGAATCGCTGAGAGCCGCTGGACTGATTTCATTTTCCGGCGGTACGATGGTAGCTCGAGCGATTTCTCCCATACCGGTGCCCCGTACAACAAAACAGAAGTAGTTACTGTTGCCAGTAGCTGTCTTCTTATCTGTCTAGGGCCTCCGACATTCGGCATTATTCTAGATAATGCCCCCTGTACCCCAGCTGCTTTCTTGCTGGCCGCGATTATGTGCTCTTTGAAGTTGAGCCGTGTGTCCAGGAGCACCCCCAAATAGCTGATGAAGGGCTGCGACTGTATGTAGGAGTCGCCTATTTTGAGGTGATGGTTTCCCTTGCCTTTCGACTGCTAACAAGAAGTGTTTCGGTCTTTTGTTCTGCTAAACTCAAGTCCGCTGCGAGCATCCAATGCTGAATTGTGGCTATAGCGAATAAGAAGGTTGTTTGTATCTCCTCTATGTGCTTGCGCACTATGATCAATGCCACATCATCGGCGAATGCCACTAGCCTGACGCCCTCAGGCAGACCGAGCAGGAGCAGGTCGTTGTACATTACGTTCCATAAGAGGGGGCCAAGAACAGAGCCCTGAGGTACACCTCCTGTGATCTTATAGTCTACTTGCCCATTTTCAGTTTGGTACAACAAGATGCGGTCCTTGAAATAGGCTGAAACCATTCTGCGCAAGTACTGCGGAACTTCCATCCTGGCAAGAGCCTCCAAAATGCGGTCCCAGCGGGCCGAGTTAAAGGCGTTCTTGATATCCAGGGTGGCTATTAGACAGTACTTTTTTCCACCTCTTCTCCATCTCTTTCCCGAGATAGCCTCTCTGGCGATGTTGGTAACGAGTTTCACGGCATCGATGGTTGATCTCCCCTTTCTGAACCCGAATTGGTTGGTGGAAAGTTTTGGCTCAACGTAGGGCTCCAGCCTATCTGCTATTATTCTTTCAAGGAGTTTTCCCGCAGAGTCCAACATACAGAGGGGACGATATGATGACGGTTCGTCTGGAGGTTTCTTTCCCCCTTTAGGTAGGAGCACAAGCCTCTGCTTTTTCCACTTAGTCGGAAAAACCCCCTGCTTTAGGCAGGTCTCATACATGTGTAGAAACATGTCAGGCCTATTGGCTATGGCGCATTTTAGCGCGATGTTAGGTATGCCATCTGGACCGGGAGCCTTACCGTTTTGGAGCCGGTTGCACGCGCCCATCAGCTCATTCATAGTCACTGATGGTATATCTTCGTCCCTCACCTGCCACGAAGGATAAGCGGGTAGCTCAGGCTTCGCAGGAAACAAGTGAGTGACAATGCGGTGCAATGATTCGGGGCAGTTCGTTGATGTCATGGGGGTGGCCTTGATTTTATGCATCACGATTTTATACGGTTTTCCCCATGGATCTTGGTCAACTTCGTCACACAATTCCTTCCAGTAGGATCTCTTGCTTGAGAGAATGGCTCTTCGTAGTTGTTGTCTTTTGATCTCATAGTCGAGCCTTAGTTCTTCTGTTGTGACCCTGTCGCGTCTCCGTGCTCGTTGATGCAGCCTTCGTGCTTTGAGACACTCTCGTCGGTGTTGTGAGATCGTGTCGTTCCACCAGTAAACTGGTGGGCGGCTGTTGTTCTGCCGTCTCCTTGGCATGGATGCATCGCAGGACTTGACAACGCTTGTCATTACCTCTTTGGCAGTGGCTTCTGCGCTTGTTGCTATTGACAATGGTTCCTGCTCCATAACCAAGGCGAATGAATCAGCATCGAAAGCATTTTTGTTCCAACCGACTGGCTGTGACCTCGCACGACTGACACACAATCTTCGTTTGGGAGTGGTGTTGATTTCCCATATAATAGCTTGGTGGTCGCTATTAGTAAACTCCTCATCGACCCGCCACTCACAGCCCCCTTTAATTAGGTTGCTGCTAACGAATGTCACATCGATAATGGAGCTGGCTGTGCCTTTGCGATATGTGCTTACGTCTCCTGTGTTGAGGAGTACCAGGTTGAGCGAAGACATGGTCTCAAGGAGAGCTCGTCCTCTCGCGCTCGTTTCCCGGCATCCCCAGTCAATTGCCCAGGCGTTGAAATCTCCTGCGATGGCGACCGATTCACGCTTCCGTACATCCTCCGCCAAGGTGTCCAAGAATAACTCGAACTCCTCGAGCTGTGCACTAGGAGGTGCATAGCAGCTATAGAAGTGAACCCCTCCCACTTTGGCTCTCACAAGCCATGGTTCGGGGGTATTTGGGAGTTGTTGGAACGGAAGTTTACCGCAAGCCCATATCGCTGCTCTGTCCGTTGTGTCATTTACCCAGGACAGGGTGTCGAAGTTTTTGTACTGCTCGCAGATTATGGCTACGTCGCAATCCAATTCCCGCACTCGCTGTACCAGTAGGTCTTGGGCTGCTTCGCAATGGTTGAGGTTGAGTTGCAGTACTTTCATTTACGGGCTTGTGCTGCTCTCATCGCCTGTTGGTAGATCGGACATTTCCAACTACCCGCAACGTGCCGGCAGTCTGACCTACTATCTTTCTCTTTGCAGAGTAAGCACTTGGCAGGTTGTTGACAAGCCGAGGCATTGTGACCAGCGCCTCCGCATCTGTGACAACAACTGCTTCGGTCCGTCTTGCCTCTGCACGCCTGGGCGTTGTGCCCAAAGTGCCAGCATTTGAAGCATCGTCGAAGGCTGATTCTCTCGCGAACACGTACTGTGCCCCACGCAAGTTTCAGCTTTCCAAGTGCGATGGCTTTCTTGGCCTGGACCTCTGGGAGACAAACAACTGCCGTTTGTGTTGATCTATATGCCCGTCGAAGTGATTTCACTGCCTCCTCAGTGATCTCTGCCAGGCCGTCGATATTATCTTTGAGCAGGTTTACTACGTCTTCCTTGGTACTGATCTCGTCCAAGTCTTTAATTTCAATCTCGATTTGCGGTATTCGAGATTGTACAGTGGCCCCGCTTGGGAGCTTATTCTTGATGGCGTTACAATAGCGCTCCATCTCCTGAGCGTCTGCCTTGGCGAATAACAAAAGTAGATCTCCCTTAGCTGTTCGTCGGATCTTATTGACTTTTTGCCTATATCCTGCAAGGTGGGATCATTCTTGATACCTCGCAAGATATCTGCATGGGAGCTCTTCTCGCCTTTCTTTATAAGCAGCGTACAATGTGGCGCTGGTTTTTGCTTATTGGTCCTCGGGGCCTTTTTCCTCTTTACCACTTGCCAGTCAGTCGACTGGTTTGCAGGTTGGTTTTTGGTCTGCGGTTTAAACTTGGATTTTAATCCATTGTTTCTCTCCGCTTCTGAATTGACCACCCTACTTGTTGTTCCCTGGTAGTTTGCCCGATGTTCTGGCGACCTTCCTTACCGGGCTTTATCTTGGTAGCTAGCACCGGTTTAAGCGTTTTAAGTGGTGGTGCCTTACTTGATGAGGCTACTGAAGGCGAGACCTTCGGTGGCGAGGTCCTTGCTACAGAGGCTACTTTTATTGAAGCCGCCTGCTTTGGGGCCGCCGGTGTTGATGCAGCCGGTTTTGAGTTAGCTGCTTTTGAGGCAGCCGTTTTTGGGACCTCCTTTTGCTGTCCACCTTGTGTCTGAGTGTTTGACACCTTTACTGGCGATGTCTGTGTTGTAGCAGGTTTCGCTACAGGAGGTGGCCGCGTCGTTGACGTCTGATATTTCTCATATTCTGACTTAATGGCGTGTGCCAGTTTCTTGATCTCATGATGTACATTGTGCCTAGGCCCAATGAACTTCAAGAGCTCATCGATCTTTGCTCCTAATTTGTTTGGAGCGCCACTCTCATTTGTTGCCCTTTGTTGGACGTCAACTACACTATTCGCCTTTTGGAGGACCTGGCTGGATAGTGTCTTGCTGCCAGCTCTAGTTGTAATGGTCGATGTTGTACCATTACTAGTGTTCTTCTTCTTGTCACTATGTGACGGAACCAATGATAATTCGCTCCCCCCAGAATCCGTGGAGCGTGCACCGGCCACCGAGGCTTTCACTCGATCGGAACCGGTGGCGGGATTATCCTCTGCAGAGGTACCCACCTGGGGTATTAAGTTCACCTTATCACCCATATCCATGAATGGTTTATTTTCGGGGTTCCTTCCCCTATCTGATTTTGGTCCGCCCTGAGGAAATCCTCAGTACTCCCCATTGCTGAAGAGCGTTCCCCTATCCGCCACCTGGGGAGGCGCCCGGTAGTGGACCAACAACCACCCCGGGTGTGTGGTTGTGTGTGGTTGTGGGTGTGTGTGTCTGTGCGTGTGTCTGTGCGTGTGTGTGTGTTTGTGTGTGTGTCTGTGTGTGTCTCTGTGTGTTTTTTTTTTATCCGAAGAGGGGGGAAATACATTGCGTACTTAGCTAGCACGTGCTGGCCGTCGTGCGGGACTCCCGGTGCAATGACTTCAAAGCAAGAGTAAATCGTTGCATTGAAACCAGTATACCGTATACCCGCTAAAACCCTAACCTCTTTCTCCTACAACCATGGTCCCCTGCGGCACTCTTAGTCAATACTACTTCGCAAGGGTGGTTCATTGCAGATGTTTACTGCTCTTACATTGAAAGCCTCTAAAGCCTACTCCTCGAACGTATTGCGGAGTTCTTTGAGGATAGTCTCCGCGTAATCTGATACCAAGTTCCAGGCTTGGGGGCCCTTCAGCATGGCTTCTACTACTTGTTCTGGAACGATATTAGTCTCCAGAATCCTCTCCACTTCAGCACGTTGATCCTGAAACCGGGGGCAGGAGAAGAACACGTGTTCCGCGTCCTCTATCACGTCCGTACAGTGTGGGCAGTTTGGGGAGTTTGCCCTCCTGAACCTGTGCAGGTATGCTCGAAAGCATCCATGTCCAGCCAGGAGTTGAGTGATGTAGAACCCAACCTCCCCATGCTGGCGGTTGACCCAACGACTGATGTATGTTAGGTATCAGTCGATATGTCCACCGGCCTTTAGTAGAGCTGTCCCACCTCTCCTGCCATTGCCCTAGACTCATGGCTCTTTCATCGCTGTTTCCTGTCGGTTGGTCTTTCTCTAACTTTCTGCGATAAAGCCGTCCCCTTTCTGCAGCCAGGATGTCGATTGGTAGGGTAGAGGCAATCACACTCACCGCCTCGTAAGACACAGTGCGGTAGGATGATGCCACTCGAATCGCTGAGAGCCGCTGGACTGATTTCATTTTCCGGCGGTACGATGGTAGCTCGAGCGATTTCTCCCATACCGGTGCCCCGTACAACAAAACAGAAGTAGTTACTGTTGCCAGTAGCTGTCTTCTTATCTGTCTAGGGCCTCCGACATTCGGCATTATTCTAGATAATGCCCCTGTACCCCAGCTGCTTTCTTGCTGGCCGCGATTATGTGCTCTTTGAAGTTGAGCCGTGTGTCCAGGAGCACCCCCAAATAGCTGATGAAGGGCTGCGACTGTATGTAAGTGTCGCCTATTTTGAGGGTGATGGTTTCCCTTGCCTTTCGACTGCTAACAAGAAGTGTTTCGGTCTTTTGTCTCTGCTAAACTCAAGTCCGCTGCGAGCATCCAATGCTGAATTGTGGCTATAGCGAATGAGAAGGTTGTTTGTATCTCCTCTATGTGCTTGCGCACTATGATCAATGCCACATCATCGCGAATGCCACTAGCCTGACGCCCTCAGGCAGGCCGAGCAGGAGCAGGTCGTTGTACATTACGTTCCATAAGAGGGGGCCCAGAACAGAGCCCTGAGGTACACCTCCTGTGATCTTATAGTCTACTTGCCCATTTTCAGTTTGGTACAACAAGATGCGGTCCTTGAAATACGCTGAAACCATTCTGCGCAAGTACTGCGGAACTTCCATCCTGGCAAGAGCCTCCAAAATGCGGTCCCAGCGGGCCGAGTTAAAGGCGTTCTTGATATCCAGGGTGGCTATTAGACAGTACTTTTTTCCACCTCTTCTCCATCTCTTTCCCGAGATAGCCTCTCTGGCGATGTTGGTAACGAGTGTCACGGCATCGATGGTTGATCTCCCCTTTCTGAACCCGAATTGGTTGGTGGAAAGTTTCGGCTCAACGTAGGGCTCCAGCCTATCTGCTATTATCCTTTCAAGGAGTTTACCCGCAGAGTCCAACATACAGAGGGGACGATATGATGACGGTTCGTCGGGAGGTTTCTTTCCCCCTTTAGGGAGGAGCACAAGCCTCTGCTTTTTCCACTTAGTCGGGAAAACCCCCTGCTTTAGGCAGGTCTCATACATGCGTAGAAACATGTCAGGCCTATTGGCTATGGCGCATTTTAGCGCGATGTTAGGTATGCCATCTGGACCGGGAGCCTTACCGTTTTGGAGCCGGTTGCACGCGCCCATCAGCTCATTCATAGTCACTGATGGTATATCTTCGTCCCTCACCTGCCACGCAGGATAGCGGGTAGCTCAGGTTTCGCAGGAAACAAGTGAGTGACAATGCGGTGCAATGATTCGGGGCAGTTCGTTGATGTCATGGGGGGGCCTTAATTTTATGCATCACGATTTTATACGGTTTTCCCCATGGATCTTGATTAACTTCGTCACACAACTCCTTCCAGTAGGATCTCTTGCTTGAGAGAATGGCTCTTCGTAGTTGTTGTCTTTTGATCTCATAGTCGAGCCTTAGTTCTTCTGTTGTGACCCTGTCGCGTCTCCGTGCTCGTTGATGCAGCCTTCGTGCTTTGAGACACTCTCGTCGGTGTTGTGAGATCGTGTCGTTCCACCAGTAAACTGGTGGGCGCTGTTGTTCTGCCGTCTCCTTGGCATGGAAGCATCGCAGGACTTGACAACGCTTGTCATTACCTCTTTGGCAGTGGCTTCTGCGCTTGTTGCTATTGACAATGGTTCCTGCTCCATAACCAAGGCGAATGAATCAGCATCGAAAGCATTTTTGTTCCAGCCGACTGGCTGTGACCTCGCACGACTGACACACAATCTTCGTTTGGGAGTGGTGTTGATTTCCCAAATAATAGCTTGGTGGTCGCTATTAGTAAACTCCTCATCGACCCGCCACTCACAGCCCCCTTTAATTAGGTTGCTGCTAACGAATGTTACTCGATAATGGAGCTGGCAGTGCCTTTGCGATATGTGCTTACGGCTCCTGTGTTGAGGAGTACCAGGTTGAGCGAAGACATGGTCTCAAGGAGAGCTCGTCCTCTCGCGCTCGTTTCCCGGCATCCCCAATCAATTGCCCAGGCGTTGAAATCACCTGCGATGGCGACCGATTCACGCTTCCGTACATCCTCCGCCAAGGTGTCCAAGAATAACTCGAACTCCTCGAGTTGTGCACTAGGAGGTGCATAGCAGCTATAGAAGTGGACCCCTCCCACTTTGGCTCTCACAAGCCATGGTTCGGGGGTATTTGGGAGTTGTTGGAACGGAAGTTTACCGCAAGCCCATATCGCTGCTCTGTCCGTTGTGTCATTTACCCAGGACAGGGTGTCGAAGTTTTTGTACTGCTCGCAGATTATGGCTACGTCGCAATCCAATTCCCGCACCCGCTGTACCAGTAGGTCTTGGGCTGCTTCGCAATGGTTGAGGTTGAGTTGCAGTACTTTCATTTACGGGCTTGTGCTGCTCTCATCGCCTGTTGGTAGATCGGACATTTCCAACTACCCGCAACGTGCCGGCAGTCTGACTTACTATCTTTCTCTTTGCAGAGTAAGCACTTGGCAGGTGTGTTGACAAGCCGAGCATTGTGACCAGCGCCTCCGCATCTGTGACAACAACTGCTTCGGTCAGTCTTGCCTCTGCACGCCTGGGCGTTGTGCCCAAATGCCAGCATTTGAAGCATCGTCGAAGGCTGATCCTCTCGCGAACACGTACTGTGCCCCACGCAAGTTTCAGCTTTCCAAGTGCGATGGCTTTCTTGGCCTGGACCTCTGGGAGACAAACAACTGCCGTTTGTGTTGATCTATATGCCCGTCGAAGTGATTTCACTGCCTCCTCAGTGATCTCTGCCAGGCCGTCCGATATTATCTTTTTGAGCAGGTTTACTACCTCTTCCTTGGTACTGATCTCGTCCAGGTCTTTAATTTCAATCTCGATTTGCGGTATTCGAGATTGTACAGTGGCCCCGCTTGGGAGTTTATTCTTGATGGCGTTACAATAGCGCTCCATCTCCTGAGCGTCTGCCTTCGCGAATAACAAAAGTAGATCTCCTTAGCTGTTCGTCGGATCTTATTGACTTTTTTGCCTATATCCTGCAAGGTGGGATCATTCTTGATACCTCGCAAGATATCTGCATGGGAGCTCTTCTCGCCTTTCTTTATAAGCAGCGTACAATGTTGGCTGGTTTTTGCTTATTGGTCCTCGGGGCCTTTTTCCTCTTTACCACTTGCCAGTCATTCGACTGGTTTGAAGGTTGTTTTTTGGTCTGCGGTTTTAAACTTGGATTTTAATCCATTGTTTCTCCTCCGCTTCTGAATTGACCACCCTACTTTTGTTGCTGGGTGTTTGCCCGATGTTCTGGCAACTTCTTTACCGGGCTTTAGCTTGCTAGCTAGCACCGGTAAGAGTTTTACTAGTGGTGCCTTACTTGATGGCTACTGAAGGCGAGGCCCTTCTGGCGAGGGTCCTTGCTACTAGAGGCTAGCTTTTATTGAAGCCGCCTGCTTTGGGGCCGCCGGGTTGATGCAGTCGGTTTTGAGTTTGGCTGCTTTGAGGCAGCCGCTTTGTCTCCTTTGTGTTTTGTTGTGTCTGGTGTTTTTTTTTTTTTTTTTTTTTTTTTTTGTTATTTTTTTTATTCGGAAGAGTGGGGACGTCTACATTGCGTACTTCACTAGACACGTGCTAGCCGTCGTTGCGGGTAACTGTCCCCCCAATGTGAATGACTTCAAAGCAATCGTAAATCGTTTGCTCTTGAATTTGTCTAGTAAATCCGCGTATTACCCGCTAAAACGCCCCCATAACCTCTTGTCCCTCCTACAGACCCATGGTCCCCTGCGGCAAACTCTTTTGTCAATGACTACGAATCTCAAGGGGAGTGGTTCATTTTGCGATGTTAACCTGCTGACTTACATTGAAAGCCTCTAAACCTACACCTCGAAGGTATTGCGGAGCTCTTTAAGGATTTTCTCCGCGTAATCTGATACAAGTTCCCAGGCTTGGGGGTCCTTCAGCATGGCTTGCTACAATTGTCTGGAACGAGTATTGTCTCCAGAATCCTCTCCACTTCAGCACTTGCTCCTGCAACACCGGGGCAGGGGTGTGTGTGTGTGTTTTTTTTTTTTTTTTTTTTTTTTTTTTTTTTTTTTTTTTTTATCCGAAGAGGGGGAAATACATTCCGTACTTAAGCTAGCACTTGCTGGCCGTCCGTGCGGACTCCCGATGCAATGACTTTCAAAGCAAGAGTAAATCGTTGCATTGAAACCAGTATACCGTATACCCGCTAAAACCCTAACCTCTTCTCCTACAACTGGTCCCCTGCGGCACTCTTACTCAATACTACTTCGCAAGGTGGTTCATTGCAGATGTTTACTGCTCTTCCATTGAAAGCTCTAAGCCTACTCCTCGAACGTATCGCGGAGTTCTTGGAGGATAGTCTCCGCGTAATCTGATACCAAGTTCCAGGCTTGGGGGCCCTTCAGCATGGCTTCTACTAATTGTTCTGGACGATATTAGTCTCCAGAATCCTCTCCACTTCAGCACGTTGATCCTGAAACCGGGGGCAGGAGAAGAACACGTGTTCCGCGTCCTCTATCACGTCCGTACATTGTGGGCAGTTTGGGGAGTTTGCCCTCCTGAACCTGTGCAGGTATGCTCGAAAGCATCCATGTCCAGTCAGGAGTTGAGTGATGTAAAACCCAACCTCCCCATGCTGGCGTTTGACCCAACGACTGATGTTAGGTATCAATCGATATGTCCACCGGACCTTTAGTAGAGCTGTCCCACCTCTCCTGCCATTGCCCTAGACTCATGGCTCTTTCATCGCTGTTTCTTGTCGGCTGGTCTTTTTCTAACTTTCTGCGATAAAGCCGTCCCCCCTTTCTGCAGCCAGATGTCGATTGGTAGGGTAGAGGCAATCACACTCACCGCCTCGTAAGACACAGTGCGGTAGGATGATGCCCTCGAATCGCTGAGAGCCGCTGGACTAATCCATTTTCCGGCGGTACGATGGTAGCTCGAGCGATTTCTCCCATACCGGTGCCCCGTACAACAACAGAAGTAGTTTCTGTTGTCAGTAGCTGTCTTCTTATCTGCTAGGGCCTCCGAACATTCGGCATTATTCTAGATAATG
>CM067217.1:109853176-110038710 GCA_034190945.1 Octodonta nipae
CAGAATGGATTGGACGTCGTATGCAACAAGCAAAAGCCATTAAACATGTGTTGGCATGTCATCCTTCAATATCAATGTGTAATAACATGAATTTATTTGTAAGATGTACGAGTGTGAGATAATAGAAAAACATATTCATATGCACGTGTGTATACATAATGAATAACATTTAAGAAAACGTAACCAACCAACCTATTAAACTACACACATACAAATGTAAAACTAACAACTCACAGGGTTACAATTATGAACACACTAGAAGCAGTATAAGACAAAAGAAAAGCTGTAAACAGCCCTCGTGTGTTATCCAATTATAATTATCGAGCAGCATCGATCTCCATCACAACAAATAACGGAAACATAATCCATAAGTTTATAAGCATATTGTATGAAATTAAAAAGTTTACTTCAACCACATATATAATGAATCATGATGCTAGGATATTGCTTTAAAAATGTCAACGTACAAAGCAGCTACTTTCAAATGATATACCATTGAAATAAATTGAAATTAGGATCAATTCAATCATACATACTTTAGCAATAACATATGAATAAATATTTTCTGTAATGTGATAAACTCATGATTGGTAAAATAATCCATATAATGAATACAATGTATGGAAAAGTCACTTACTCTCTTTGATGGACTTTCTCAAAATGATTTAGGACAAAGAGAAATATATAAGACAAAAACATTCTGCACTGGAACTACATTATAAAATCTTTCAATCCAACTTTCATGTAGTGAAAATATTTCCACTACACGAACGCCACTCTTACATTAAATGAGTAAACTAATGAAGTCTTTCTATAACGCTTACAAAACAGCAATGATAATTATTATAATAATTCCCTGGTAGAAAGTTAAGCATGAAAAATTACAAAACATGGTTGGTTATTTAAAGCGTTTTCGGACTTTGCTGAAACAGTAAAAAAATTGAATGGGCTTAAATAATAAACATTCTAATAGACTTCAAAGGGATGACATTGTTTCACGATTTCAAAAACTTGTTCGAACTGGGCTCAAAACTAACAAATCGCATAAAGATATATTGATGTTTCTGGCGGAACAAGAGAGAAACAAAGCAGATCGTTATCGTATGCGAACTGATGAGGAACGAGTTAATGCTGAAAGAAGAACGTATTCAAGCTGAGGAAGCACGAGCCAAAGCCGAAATGCATCGAGTTCGATTAGAAGAAGAATCTGTCAAGGCTTCGGAACCTCATCATGAGGTTCTGAACGTTGTTTCTCATTGAATACAGTTTCAGGTAGTGAAACGCTTGAGGAACGAAGTAGTTCATCGTGTAGCTTCCAAGTCCATCAAACGCGAAAACAGAGATGTATGGTTCTGTTAGCTCTTAGTAATAAGTAACCAACCAATGATGACATCAGTAGCTTATGAGGTCATAGTAAAAGAGCAGGGAGGCCTTCAAACAGGGCGGTTAGGTTAGGTTAGGGAGGCCCTTTCAAACAGGGCGGTTAGAAGGTATCAACTGAGGTTAGGCTAAGATCGATTGAGGGTGTTGAGGTTAGGGTAGGTTAGGATCGACCGAACCTAACGTTCAGAACCTCATGATGACGGATGCATTTCGGCTTTGGCTCGTGCTTCCTCAGCTTGAATACGTTCTTTTTTCAGCATTAACTCGTTCCTCATCAGTTCGCATATGATAACGATCTGCTTTGTTTCTCTCTTGTTCCGCCAGAAACATCAATATATCTTTATGCGATTTGTTAGTTTTGAGCCCAGTTCGAACAAGTTTTTGAAATCGTGAAACAATGTCATCCCTTTGAAGTCTATTAGAATGTTTATTATTTAAGCCCATTCAATTTTTTTACTGTTTCAGCAAGTCCGAAAACGCTTTAAATAACCAACCATGTTTTGTAATTTTTCATGCTTAACTTTCTACCAGGGAATTATTATAATAATTATCATTGCTGGTTTTGTAAGCGTTATAGAAAGACTTCATTAGTTTACTCATTAATGTAAGAGTGGCGTTCGTGTAGTGGAAATATTTTCACTACATGAAAGTTGGATTGAAAGATTTTATAATGTAGTTCCAGTGCAGAATGTTTTTGTCTTATATATTTCTCTTTGTCCTAAATCATTTTGAGAAAGTCCATCAAAGAGAGTAAGTGACTTTTCCATACATTGTATTCATTATATGGATTATTTTACCAATCATGAGTTTATCACATTACAGAAAATATTTATTCATATGTTATTGCTAAAGTATGTATGATTGAATTTATCCTAATTACAATTTATTTCAATGGTATATCATTTGAAAGTAGCTGCTTTGTATGTTGACATTTTTAAAGCAATATCCTAGCATCATGATTCAATATATATGTGGTTGAAGTAACTTTTTAATTTCATACAATATGCTTATAAACTTATGGATTATGTTTCCGTTATTTGTTGTGATGGAGATCGATGCTGCTCGATAATTATAATTGGATAACACACGAGGGCTGTTTACAGCTTTTCTTTTGTCTTATACCGCTTCTAGTGTGTTCATAATTGTAACCCTTTGAGTTGTTAGTTTTACATTTGTATGTGTGTAGTTTAATAGGTTGGTTGGTTACGTTTTCTTAAATGTTATTCATTATGTATACACACGTGCATATGAATATGTTTTCTATTATCTCACACTTGTACATCTTACAAATAAATTCATGTTATTCACATTGATATTGAAGGATGACATGCCAACACATGTTTTAAGGGCTTTTGCTTGTTGCATAACGAAGTCCATCCATTCTGGACCAAGATTTCCTGGCCTGTTGAATGTGACAGACCCTCCATGTTCAATTCTGTATCTACATGATTCAAAACAAAAAATATTTAAACCATATTACTTTTATTTCACAGTTTAGATTGACAACTCTTTCCACCAACAGTAATTTAATTCAAAGCAAAGTGTTATTGGAAGAACAATATTGTTACATCAAACACCCTACAGTATTTCAAATGATTGATTGATACTCTAAGATACGAATAAATTCATTTCTAATGGATACTTCTGTTTTGACAAATTATAACCTTAGCTAACATCTTCACCAAGGTTAAAAAACCGCAATAATTGATAGTGATGCAGATATCAAATAAAGCACAAACATCGTATATCATTAGAATATTTGTAGGATTAATTTCAATTTAACAAGAATTTCTACTCAGTATTTTACAACATTTATTTTAAATAATTTTCTTTTTCGGTGGTGTGTTGTTGTCTGTGTGCAATGTTGAATGGCTGCCTTTTGAACTAAATATTCAGCTATGATAAATAATGAAGTAATTTCAACCATTACGTCTTGCAATAGATTATTTAATACGCATATAATTATCTGAAAACATATTAATTTGATGCTACGAATTTTGTTGTGGCTTCGTTTACAAACTTTTGAAGGCTGTTTATCTTCATTGTGTATATCAAAGCAGGGTTAAAAGCATGTGGAATGATGAATTGAACTTGTCTTTTTTCTGCTACCGCAGTTGCTTTGGTTGTGACTGGGTCTAGTAGCGTTCTCCAGTGACAAATTCTCAGTTTCGGCTGCGTGTGGTAGTTCGTTGCTTTGTCTTTCAACAAGCCATAATCCTGCATGAAAGCCTTCTAGTGGTCTAGCAGGTGTAACTACGAGATTCGGTCTTTTTTCTATATTTTATTTATGTTTATTATTCAAAGGAAAATAGCAGTCAAGAATATTTTTTATATTTAACTTTAAGAAATATTTTTAGTAATTCATAAATCAGGAGAATTGTTCCTACGTTTCATATGCCCGTTAAATTACCTTGTTTGTTGAGTTGCATTTTTTAAGAGAAACTTTTGATGAGACGATAGTTTTGTTATCTCCGTTGTTTGCTACAACGTACCTCTGGAAATTAGTTGTGACGTCACAGAGAAAGGGAAGGGGGCCCGGTAAAGGGGTCCATAATTGCCAGATTTCCATATTTCCCTTGATCTCGGAAATGTGTCATTTTAGTCATATGATTAAAGTGATGGAGCAACATTGCCATATTTCCTTAGATCTCTGAAAACACACACACAAGTTCCTTTTATCTGCTTTGGTTCGTTATAAAAGCCAGTACTAATAATATTATAATATTAAGACGCTGTTGAAGCACTTAAATCGATAAAAACAGTACAACAATCAATATTATTTTAAGAATTTGGTAACAGTTGTCCGTGTCGACTTGCTGATGACGACAATTCTTCAACAAAGTCGAAATTTTCGATAGGCAGTTGGACATCTTGTTGCTTCATATACATCTTACGTCATCATCCTTATTGCGGATACTAATTAAATACAGCAGTCTATCGCAGTTATTTGCGCTGGGATTGTTCTTAGCATTCATATCTTTTCTATCATTTGTAACGTCCATGTACCTGTCATTTCTAGTATTTGCAGGGGTCCCATTTCTAACATTTGTAGCGTTCCTGTACCAATCATTTCCATCATTCTTGCTTCTGTTATAACGTTTCTACTATCCGTTTACTAGCATTTATAAGGTCCTGTTAGAGACATATAGGTAAAACACCTGTGAAATTTTTCAAATACTTTGTTCATTTTACTCTCATATCCACAATTCGTTGGGAGAAACATACATTTTGTGTACTTAGAAAACATTTGTTTGTACTGACGTCTGTCTTAGAAAAAGTTATATGTGATAGAAACATTTGTTTGTAGTAGACTGATGTTTTCTTTTTTATGTCTAAATTTTTGTGCACGTAGAAAAAAGTTTTTATGTACCACTGAAAAATTGAGTACCTGTCTTAGAAAAGATTTGTTTGTTCCCACCTCTGGCTTACAAAAAGTTATATATTTATTCCCACTATCACATTTCCAACATTCCTGGTCTCTACTTTTTCCAACGGTTTTGTTTCAAACCATTTGTAGCAACAGTTTCTAGCATTTGTAGTGACTTTGTTTAACCTCACCAGTCATTTCTACGGTTGCTGTCGTTTCTACGGGACATTTCTAGCTTTTGTAGTGGCTTTGTTTAAACTCACCAGTTATTTCTAGTATTTCTAGTGGCATAAAGACACCCGTCAAATATGAAACGGAATCCTGCTTTGGAAACTTTTAAATCAGGACATATCTGTTCTTTATAAGCATATAAGTTAAACAAACTGATGGTTAGCAGGTGGTCAGCCAATGAGAGTGCAGCTTATGACGTCATGACCGGAAGGCCCTATTTACAGGGCGTTCTTATCAGATTGCCGATCTCTTTCTTTAATAAATGAAGCTAGAGAGAGAAAGATAATAATTTTCTAATCAGAAGTACTTTTGGTACAGTAAAACAGTGTCTTGTATTTACAATTTTATTTCAGAGCAGCATATGATGTATCAACATCAAGGTATTTATGTTTATTTCCTTGCGTTTCTATGGATCGTTCTAGTCGTTTCTACGGTTTCAGTCGTTTCTACAGACTACGTTGTTTCTACGGGCCTTCAGCCATTCAACGGGCCAAGCCGTTTCTATAGTTCGTTTCTAGCTTTTGTAGCGGCTTCAACCATTTCCACCAGCCATTTCTACTGTACCAGTCGTTTCTACGGGACATTTCTAGCTTTTGTACGGTTTCAACCAGTCGTTTCTATGGTTCTAGTCGTTTCTACGCGTCATTTCTAGTTTTTGTAGTGGCTTCAACCATTCTACCAGTCATTTCTACTGACGCAGTCGTTTCTACGGGACGTTTCTAGTTTTTGTAGCGGCTCCAACCATTCTCCCACCCATTTCTACTGGCGCAGTCGTTTCTACGGGACGTTTCTAGTTTTTGTAGCGGCTTCAACCATTCTACCAGCCATTTCTACGGTTCATGTCGTTTCTACGGGCCGTTTCTAGCATTTGTAGTGGCTTCAACCATTCTACCAGTTGTTTCTACTGGCCCAGTAGTTTTTACGAGACGTTTCTAGTTTTTGTAGTGGCTTCAACCATTTCTACCAGCCGTTTCTACTGTACCAGCCGTTTCTACGGGACATTTCTAGCTTTTGTAGTGGCTTGTGTTTAACTCATCAGTTATTTCTAATATTTCTAGTGGCATAAAGACACCCGTCAAATATGAAACGGAATCCTGCTTTGGAAACTTTGAAATCAGGACATATCTGTTCTTTATAGGCATATAAGATAAACAAACTGATGGTTAGCAGGTGGTCTGCTAATAATCCAGCCAATGAGAGTGCAGCTTATGACGTCATGACCGGAAAGCCCGCTAAGGAGGGCCATGGTCGCCAGATTTCCATATTTCCCTAGATCTCGGAAATGCGTCATTTTAGTCATATGATTAGAGTGATGGAGCAACATTGTCATATTTCTCTAAATCTCTGAAAACGTACACAAGTTCCTTTTATCTGCTTTGGTTCGTTATAAAAGCGAATACTAATAATATTATAATATTAAGACACTGTTGAAGCACTTAAATCGATAAAAAACAGTACAACAATCAAAATTATTTTAAGAATTCATTTTCAAACAAAATATATTATGATATTTTATATATATATATATATATATATATATATATATATATATATATCAGTGTAATTTCTATGACATTTATGTTTAGAAATAATGCGTTTCAAGTAAAATTTACGACCTGCCAGAACCTAACTACTAGACTTCAACCATTCCGAATTTGAAAGTTTCCGCAACCACTATGTCCGCAGACTGCTGCTCGTAGGGAACTTGGTAACAATTATCCGTGTCGACTTGCTGATGACAACGATTCTTCAACAAAGTTGAAATTTTCTATAGGCTCTGGCTTACAAAAAGTTATATATTTATTTCCACTATCCCATTTCCAACATTCCTGGTCTCTACTTTTTCCAACGGTTTTGTTTCAAACCATTTGTAGCAACAGTTTCTAGCATTTGTAGTGACTTTGTTTAAACTCACCAGTCAGTTCTCCGGTTCCTGTCGTTTCTACGGCCCTAGTCTTTGTAACGGTTTCAAAGATTTCTACCCTTTGCAACGCCTTACTTCAACCGCACAATTATTTCTAACGGGTTCAGTCGTTTGTATGGTTCCAGTTGTTTTTACGGGCCGTTTCTAGCTTTTATAGAGGCGTCAACCATTTCCAGCAGTCATTTCTACTGGCCCATTCGTTTCTACAGGCCGTTTCTAGCTTTTGTAGTGACTCAAACCATTTCCAGCAGCGATTTCTACTGTCCCAGTCGTTTCTACGGGACGTTTCTAGCTTTTGTACTTTTTTTTAGTCATTTGCAACTTTCCCGTACCAGTCATTTTCAACATTTGTTGCTTATCTACCCTTTGCATCAGTTCTGTACCAACGATTCTACCGTTTCTACCCTTTGTAAGGTCCTACTTCAACCTTTCAATCGTTTCTAACAGCCCTTTGCAGCTATTTCTACCAATCAGAATAGTATTTTTTATTTAAACCAACCTGGCTGTCCATTCCCAGTATATTTCCATAATTTCTTACAAATTAATAAATTGTTATATCACATTTTCTGTTCTAAATGTGACAACACATTTTTTTATCTTACAGTTGCGGTTTAGTTTATCTTTTGTTATTGTCATCGTTGAATTCTTTCAGGTCAGACAGATATATTTATAATCGGATTTATTTTCCAATGTTCTATATACACACAGTAAATTAATTGGAGATGGTATTCTCTGGTATTTTTGTATATATATTTGGCTGTGTTTCGGTATGAAATAAAATATTATAACAGGCCATTATTAACTATATTATGGGAGCATTACATTTGGATAGTATTAATCTCGGGTATTTTGTGTTAATGATATATTTGATGGTGTTTATTTTGACAAGAAAAATCCTTTAGCGTAAACATGATATCACAGTGTCTTTTCGTTGCGGTTTACCATTTCCGTTGACGGTATTAAAGGCATACTTGAACTAGTCGCTAGATAAATTATTATTTCTTTGAATCTGAATATGCGGTTGGATGATGGCGGCCTTACTTCTACAAAGACAAGATCATAATAGTTTTAGGTATTAAGGATGTTCTGAATATTCATAATTTACTATATGCTAACTTATTTAAACAATAGTCGCTCGGCGTCCGACGAAAGTTGCCGTTCTTGCGCAGGTAGGTGCTCGCTTACGAAAACTATAGACTCGAAGGAGTGGACGTTCTCGCGCATGCAGGCTTAAGCAAAAGATTTTAAATTTTTTTACAGACAACAACACACCATATCTTTCAGACGCTTGAAACATTAAAAAAAAATTCTAAGTCTCAAAGCTCGACGTCCGACGAAAGTTGCCGCGCCACGGCCTTGCGCCTTTTTACAGCCAACTATATTCCCCCATCCAGCCCCCAAATATCTAACCGAACAAGGCCCAAAAACACGCGCCTGCGCAACGGGCATGTACTATACCTTTTCAAATAAACATTTCTCGATTAATCGCATTAGCGCAGCTCTTTGGACACCTGACTTTGTAATCAGGCAAGCCGCGTTCGATACCCGGCCAAGTATTTAGCTTTTTTTTCTCTAACCACCACAACCAACAACAGATGGCGTGCACCCTGCAACCCACAATACAATGGCTTTCAATTATTGAGAACAGATGGCGCGCACCTCTGCAACACACGCAACCCACAATATAATTGCTTTCATTTATTAACAACAGATGGCGCGCACCTCTGCGACACACCCAAATGTCTTTCGCGCACCCCTACGACCACCCCCAATGTCTTCTTCTTCCCAATGTCTTCTTCTTCTTATCCAAACAACAACTACCAACAGCTCGGCAGCAGCTCCCGGCGAGAACTCGATAACTGGTTACCTTTATGACCACTTCCGCCCCAGAACTCTCTTTGTTTAACTACTCACGAGATTCTGTGATATTTCCTGTAAGGCGGCAATGAAATGTTCGGGAGTTAGAATTGAAGTATGGATAATTTTTAGACGGGCAAAAGTTATGGAATTAAGAACATCATTTAAGTTGTCTTCTAGAAAGAGGTAATTTTCCATCAGTTTTTCCGTCATTTCTAGAAATGAAAGTTTTGTTTCCACGTACGCCATTTTGTCGTTTACTTTAAGAATCATGTTTTCCATTTTTCGAATATTTTCGTCAAATATTTTCTCGTCGACCTGAATGTGTTGAATAGTCTCGTTAAAGTTCTTTATAACTGAGGTGGTTACACTGATTTGGTTTTTCAAAAGGTTTTCGATCTGCAGTTGTCCTTTGTTTAAACTATTTATACTGTTGGTGAAGTACTCGCCGTCCGCGGCGTCTAAGTTATCAGTTATGGTTTTGAAAATTGATCCGGCGCCATCGATTAGTCCACGTTTGTTCCTTCGGGTGTCCATGTGGATTTCAGTGAATTTGTTTTTGACAGAGTTTGAGATTTGGTTAAGTAAGTTGATGTGTGATTGAACGTCAGCACGGAATACGTTGGCTGGGTGGACGTTAGTTTTTAGTGATAAAGTTAGTGCATCAAGAATTCTGTCGTTGGTATTGAAAGCTTGTTTTAGAGCGGAGAGATTTCTATGAACTAGAAGAGTCCATTTGTGATTAGACACGGCTATACGTGATTCTTCATGATAATAAATCCCTATGGTGTTATTGATTGGCTTTATTTCGAATTGGGATGCTGCCGATCCGAACAGCAGGATGACCCTGTAAAGAAATCAGTTTTCTGTGAAAGGGTTCATAGGGTCAAAGTTTACTTTGGTTTTTTGGTTAATATGAGAATTTAGTAAAGTAGCTGAGTTTGTATTTTGTTCAACTATTTGAAAGGGGCCATTAAATTTGTTTTGTAGTTTGTCTATGAACTGAGATTCGCGTACGTAAACCTTGTCACCTACTTGATAATTTGGGTTTTGCCCCAAACATGTTTATCGAATCGAATTTTGGCTTTTTGAGTATCGGTTCTTTCGCGTGCTATTTTGTAATACTGTGAAATACGATGATTTAGGTCTCTGATGTATTTAGTAATCAAATCCTTTTCGTTATAGAGGGTTTCAGGTGGTCGGCTAGACGTGTGACCGAAAACGAGTTCATAGGGTGTGAAGAGTTTTGTTAGCGGAGTTGTTGTAAGTAATAATTGCGTAAGGCAGAATATTGAAGGGGTGTTCGTCAGGGTGCTCGGCCTTATGAATACGGATCATATCTAACAAAGTTGATTGAAAACACTCTAATGAGCCGTTAGATTGGGGGTGTCCTACACTAGAGTAGGAAAGTTTGATATCGAACAATTTGCAAATGTCTTTAAGGAGTGCATTGTCGAACTCACGACCGTAGTCGCAGTGAATTCTCGGAGACGTTCCGAAGTGTTGGAAAAACACCAAGGGGGTACTGACGACAGTTTTAGCGGACTTGTCGCTAATCGGGTAGGCCTGTGGATATTTAGTTCGTCTCGGATAGTAAGGGCATAATTTTTGCTAGGAACTTCGAGAATGTCGATATTTATCCTTTCGAAAGGGGTTCTTGGAGTTTCTGTTACTACTAATGGATTGTCAAGGTTTTTACGGAAAGCTTTTGTTGTCTGACAGATTTGACTGTTTCTAATGAAGTTTTCTACGTCTTTTGTAATTCCTTGCCAGTTATACTTTTCTTTAATTCGTCTAATGGTTTCGTTGATCCCTCTGTGTATGTTGTTTTTACCGTTATGGGATGATCTAGTATTATTGGCACTTGATCTCTTCGTATGTTTTTGTATGTTCTGACAGACTTTCCACTTTATGTCTGTTTCTGCGAATATAAACGAAAGCATTTCGACTATAGTAGATCTAAGTTATTTTCAACGCAGTATAGTTCAGAGTCAGTTAGAAGGTCTTGCTCTTGTTAAATTGAGGCAAATAATACCTCGTTCACAGGTCCGAAATCAGTTGGTAACGGAATAATGTAATATCGTCTTTTTCGAAACGCTTTTACTATTGAAAATATTGATTTTGAATTGCTCGAAGTCGGCGTTCTTCGAAGATATCCTCAAGAATTGGTTATGGAAATCTTTTAAATTACCGGATTGAAAGAAAACTACGATATTTTGTTTTCTCTATCAAGGACTGACAGTTGGAGTACTGAATTTACTATAGTCGATAAGTGAGACGGTCTTATACCGTTCTACGAATGTCCAAATTCTGTAAAAATTTGTTGTCCTCGTCGTTGGTTTTAAGTTGTTCTGTATCACTCGTTTAAGGGAGTTATCGTGAAGTGTTGGAGTTTGGTGTTTGATTGGAAAGTCATACACATCAAAATAGTTGATTCGAATGCGTGAAAGGGCGTGTGCCTTCTTATTTACTTTTTCCGGTTTGTCAAGTTGATCTAATAAGTCCGAAATGTTAGGGAGAGGATATTTGTCATCAACCGTTAGTTCGTTGAGTTTTCGATAGTCAACTACAACGCGCCATTTTTGCTTTCCTGAAGCGTCCAGTTTTTTCGGTACTACCCATACAGGGGAGGACCAGGGGGAGGTTGAATGGCGCATATATACCTTCGTCTAGCTTTTTCGTTACCTTGATTTAACTTCCTCTTTATGTATCTGAGGGTAGCGATAAGATTTCGTGAAAACTGGTCTAGAGTTGTTAGTTTCGATGGTATGTTAATTTCGTTGGTGAATGACAGATTGTCTCCTTCGAGATAAAATATGTCAGAGTAGTCAAGACATAGTTCCGATATTAGGTCGGATTCTTCTTCATTTAAGTGGTCAAGTCGAAGTTGATTGAAAATTGGTCTTGTCGTTCTAGTATGTTGTCTGTTGGTTGGGTTTGTGAAATAGAATTCACACTAAACTGTTGTAAAGGCTCAAGTTTAATGGTTTATACAAAAGAAGTGTTTTGAAATTGGTTACTAGTTGCTTCTTTTCGAAATCAACGATGCAATTATAATGTTCCAGGAAATCGGAACCTAACAATCCATCGAACTCGATATCGATATTGCTAATGTAAACCTCTATGTGGATCATTGATATTAAACGGGACGAGAGCCGATTCGTTGATATGAATTTTCTCGTTAGTTATTCCCTGGATGACGACATTTTCTTGGAACCTTTCCTTGAAGCGTTTGCAAGTTTCTGGCTTAAAATAGAGAATCCTGTCCACAAGAAGTTTGTAGTAGTGTTGAATGCATCGGTGATGTGATATAAGTTCTTGGAGTTTACGGACAAGAGGGGTCTTACAGAAATCTCTGTTTGCGGATGTTCAGATTGGGGTCGAAGCTGTCTAAATTCAAAATTTGAATGTGCGATTGAAGGTTTGACATGTCCGGGGGTCTGTTTGAGGGGTAGTGTCCTGAAAATTTGTAGGAGACATCTCGTCGTAGTTTTCAGAGTAATTTTCGCTCTCGAAGTCTGTTCTAAAGTAATCGTTAAAGTCATTCTGGGAATTATCGTAGGAACAAATAATCGTTATAGTCGAAATCTGTGTAATGGTACTGGTGTGTGTTGGGTTCGAATAAGTCTGTTCACTTCTATGATTTTCGAACTCATGATTATTTATTTTATTATTTAGGTGATGAGTACGTGTGTGGCGGTAAAAATTAGGGTTCGGTTTAATTGGTCTGTATTTGGGGGTGATTACTTGTTGATGGGCGTTGTTGCTGGAAACTCCTATTGGCTGGATAGTTCGTTTGGCGGGGTGTTGATAATTTTGTTGATTGGAATTTTGGGCGAATTTATTAGGGTGAGGTCTTTGAAAGTTTTGCCCAAAACTTGATTTGTCCAAAGCTTTGGTTCTGATGGAATTGCCTCGATCTAGTGATGCAGTCATTAACTGAATGGCCCATTCTCTTGCAGAATGTACATTGTTTGGAGGTAGCAATTGATTGGGTCTGCTAAAGGTGGGAGTTATATTTTTGAAATTAGAAAATTTTTGTGTTTCAAGATTGATTTAATTGAATTTCTCTTTTAATTCTAGAGGTCGTTTGTTCGAATTAATTGTCCCATTTTTGGCTCTAGGCCTGTAAGCAGGCTGTTTAGTGCCATAGGTTCAATGAGATCTATTTGGGCTTCTTTTTCTTGGAAATTATACTTTGTTTTGTGACTGCGGCCAACATTTTTGCCTGGTGGGTCTGAATTCTGGTTGAGAAAGTTAAGGGTGATTCGTAATTTCGATGGTAATTGTTTCATTCGTTGGAGATCCTGAATGAGTGCCGATAGGTCTCGAGGGTCTCCGAAGTGGTTTTCGAGAAGAGTAATGATTTCAGTCAACAGGCTAGGGTTTCGTGAATTTACTAATTCCGCTGCCCAGCCACGGAGTTTATTTTATTTTATATATGTGGAGTATAAGTAGGACCTGTTGGTTATCGGTCGCCATACTGTGGGCGGTGTTACATGACGTGATAAAAGTACTTAAAAAGATGGGGTTACCGTCGTACTCCGGCACTATCGAAAAAATCTCGGAAATTTTATAGTGCTCCACAGTTGGAGTGGCTGCACCTTGCCTTGTTGTAGTCATATTGTTTAAAAATCAAGTATTTGCACAATATTAAGAGTCGAAATAAGATTATATTGTCAAATTGACAATGGTAAAACGTATAAATAAATGTGAAAATAGATAGATATTAAAATAATTAGAGCAGGTTATTATCAGTTGTCGTTCAAAATAATGGTATAAAATTAATATGTAATTATCAATATGTACCTAAATTGGTCAAAAAATATTTCTTACCTTGCACTTTTACTCAAAATAAATGAACAATATATTAAAGGTAGTGATGTAATATGTTTAAAATATTTAAAGAGTATTAATGTATATAGCTTTGATGACAGAAATGGTGATTAAGTGTATAAATAAAATAAAATAATAATAACGTATTCCTTGCAATATAATTCCTGGCATTGACTGTTCTGTAAGTTAACTGCACTGGTTAGCCGTTGCGTGTTCCTGGTGCTAGCTCGCTTTCAGTTGTGTCTCCAGCAAAAGTCTGATTGTCCCACGAAGGTTTAGAAACCACCACGACTCGTTAGAATTCTCGTATTCTAGTCGTTTTGGAACAATCTTACTGATTGCGCCAATTTTATATCTTTACAAACACAAAGGCTTTTTTTAACTATTTTCATTTAAAACACAAATTAAATATAGAATTGTCCTCAATCTCCGCTACTAAGACTTTATGCAGGATTCGGTTGTCACCTATTTGTTGCACGACATCTGCGTCACCCTGTATTGACATGGACTCGCCGGTGACTCTTCTTAGCTGGATGTTGGTGTTTATTCGCCGGATTTCCGAAGATCTCAAAACTCTAAACCTGGATCACGGTGCCTGGAAATATGTTTTTTTGTTGGTTTCCCCTGGTCGGTGATCGTTCAGGCAGCCTTACCCTGCAGGCACGTTAAAAGTTTCCTATCGGTCCACCATGTTAACATGCTCCTCTAGTTCCAGTTCTCTGTGGTTCTCTGTGACCGTTCCAGTAGTTTGTTTAATCCCGTCAATACTGGTTGAACAGATAGTTCTGGTTCTTCCTGGCTGATGGAGACTGCTCGTACCGTCGGCTTAGACATGTTCCAAAGCCCGGAGAAAAGCTTCATTACTCTTCTTGATGACACTATGTCTTAGATTTCTTTACACTTCAATGTCACTGATACCGTTTATGAAAATTTGTATGGCCAACTGATCTTTAGTTTCCTCTGGTAGGTCTGGGAGGACAGGTGTGCTAATCGTCTAATTTCTGTTGCGAATTCTTGAAGACTTCCAGATTTTTGTGTTTTAACACTTACTTGCACCTGGTATACTTGGCTCAAGTATTGATTTTGTCTAGGATTCCGATGATCTTGTCGAAATTACCTTGTCCATCTGGTGGAATGCATTTAGTTCTAATGCCGGACCTATAAAAGAGATTACAAGAGAGGTAGATTTTTTACCCACTAGCTGCGGCCATGGCTTCAAATTGCCGTTTGTACATAGGCCAAGATTAAATACCATCAAATGTGAGTGGTTTGCTAAAGGAACCTTTGGTATTCACGGTGTTCTGGTATTTCCTACTCTGTAAATGTTGTTGCATTTTTTTAAATTTCTGTTTCCAGTTTGTTTTGGATGGCACTGATTTTATCTTGTACTTAACTTTGTACTGTGTTTTTAATTGAACTGATTTCAACTTTTACCTGGATTTGGATGGAATCGATGTCATGTACTTTGGTTTCACGAATATCCACGGTATTTTTAGAATCCTTATGTCATCATTTATCTCTTTTATGTCTGATTCCATAATCACTATTTTCTGGTTAACTGCTTCGTTTCCTTGCATTACAATTTCATTAGTTGGGCAATTTTATTTTCGGTTAGCTCTTGTTTTTCTTAAAATTCGAAAATAACCTTTCCGTTAAATTTTGTTGTTCACTTTTCATCGTAGAAACAAGGTTTTGTTGTTCACTTTCCATCGTAGAAACAACGTTTTGTTCCTTTTCAACTATATTAGTTGCAATATTCTCTTATTCTATTTTACGTTTTTCATCAAAATATTTCACTAACCTTCGTTGTATTTGCTCTTGATTTTATTTCTCCTTCTTGTCACTTTTTTCCAGTATCTGAGTTATTTTTTCGTCTAGTTTGTCAGTAACATATTTTTTTTGGTAGTCTCGTTCGTTTCTGCCATGCTTCGAGATGTAGCCACAAATAATTTACGACTTACTCCTTCACTTTTAACACCAAATTGCAGTAAATTCCGTGGGTTGAAAATCAAATTAATACAGATATTCACTTTCACTTTCTTTATTTACACCAAAAATAATCCACTATTTATTTACTACAGCTAATCGATACAATTCAGAGGAAATATAAACTCAACCAACAATACGCAAAATGTGCAATGTCCTCTTATAATTAACATCGAATACTGTCGTAGTTTCGAAGGTTATCTCATACTTAGCGGAGTGTTCGCGGTCGATACTTTTTACCCCATCGAAGAGTTCGGAGAATTGCCTTTTTTATTATCTCAGTTTTGTTTTTGTCGGAATAACTAATGAAGGTTTCTCCATAGGCGGCGTGAGAAATAACTTTTATAACAATATGTACGAATTACCTAAGAACCAAACACATACGAGAACAATGAAATAGCGCCCTCATGGTAGTAATCAACAAGAAAGGCGATATGGAAGACATTTGGAAACCACCGTTTTCTTCCTTTAGTGTAAAGAGTATTTACTAAAATTATTCATAACACAATACAAAGTACACTAGATTCCGCTCAATAAGACAAGACAATAGATTGTTAACAAAAATCACACAATGGTATCCTAGGGCTGTTACATGGGGGTGTTAAATGATTAAGGAAACGCCCTAATGTAAGAGTGAACTATGACGTCAAGAAAACAGGAGGCATAACCTAATCCCAAAAAAGGTCAACAGATGGAGAAAAATGCAAACGAATATGTAAGACAGGCTACAATATTAAAAACCCAGAAGAAGATGTTTAAATTTAGTTTCGTTTTTGGTGTCACCTACTCCTAATAGAAAATTCAGTGACAACATATGTCAAGCTCCAAACTGCTATTTGTTGTGACTATACACAGGGTGTTTAGTTATAGCAAACAAATCCACAAAGTAAAGTGATAAAAGCATTAACAATATCACAGATGTATCGGTCGGAATTATATCGATCTATAAAATAATTTATATTTAAAAAAGAACCGACTTCAGCTGAATTAAAATAAAAACCGTGAAACTGTGAGCAATCAATCACTATTTTCACACATGTCTTCTTGTTTAACTGATTTAAGGTACAATTCAATTGAAAATTTTAGAGTAGTTTTATCTCTCTCTCTCTTTCTTTCTTCCTGTCTCTCTCTGCCTCTCTAATTTGTATTCTTTGTCTATATATTCCAAATGTATTTTTTTTAACTTTTTATTTGTTTTAATATACATATATAATTATATATATATATATATATATATATATATATATAGTTTTAGGTGGTTTCAGGGAATTCATCCGCGTAGTTGATAACTGATCCCTGCCGGGATCGATAGTAAAATGACGACGTTTCGGCAGAGTCACATCTGCCCTCTTCAGGTCGGTTCGCATAATTCTTCTAGCCTTCTGCTTTCGCTTCTAGTTACTCGAATACTAAGATTTTCAGAAGCGCTCGCGTTGTTATATAGTCGCGGTTCGGCGCCTATCGGTTGGCACCGTGAACGGCTGCGTGTGATTGGCCCTGGGCGCTCAGTGGGAACGCCTCCTGCCTGCTGATTTGTTATTTCTGGTTGAGTTGTTATTGGAAGGGTCCGGGCCGGTACGGTGTTTAATAGAATTTTCCAACAATTCGATAAGTTCTGAATTTCATTGCGTGCGTTTAGACTGTGAACACCAGAGTACTGGCAAATATAGAACACCCGAAATCAAGACTCGTAAGAGAGGCAATTGAAATAGTAAAGAGGCCTCACTGTGATGGACTTGGAAGCTACACGATGAACTACTTCGTTCCTCAAGCGTTTCACTACCTGAGACTGTATTCTATGAGAAACAACGTTCAGAACCTCATGATGACGTTCCGAAGCCTTGACAGATTCTTCTTCTAATCGAACTCGATGCATTTCGGCTTTGGCTCGTGCTTCCTCAGCTTGAATACGTTCTTTTTTCAGCATTAACTCGTTCCTCATCAGTTCGCATACGATAACGATCTGCTTTGTTTCTCTCTTGTTCCGCCAGAAACATCAATATATCTTTATGCGATTTGTTAGTTTTGAGCCCAGTTCGAACAAGTTTTTGAAATCGTGAAACAATGTCATCCCTTTGAAGTCTATTAGAATGTTTATTATTTAAGCCCATTCAATTTTTTTACTGTTTCAGCAAAGTCCGAAAACGCTTTAAATAACCAACCATGTTTTGTAATTTTTCATGCTTAACTTTCTACCAGGGAATTATTATAATAATTATCATTGCTGGTTTTGTAAGCGTTATAGAAAGACTTCATTAGTTTACTCATTTAATGTAAGAGTGGCGTTCGTGTAGTGGAAATATTTTCACTACATGAAAGTTGGATTGAAAGATTTTATAATGTAGTTCCAGTGCAGAATGTTTTTGCCTTATATATTTCTCTTTGTGACTGGGTCTAGTAGCGTTCTCTAGTGACAAATTCTCAGTTTCGGCTGCGTGTGGTAGTTCGTTGCTTTGTCTTTCAACAAGCCATAATCCTGCATGAAAGCTTTCTAGTGGTCTAGCAGGTGTAAGTACGAGCTTCGGTCTTTTTTCTATATTTTATTTATGTTTATTATTCAAAGGAAAATAGCAGTCAAGAATATTTTTATATTTAACTTTAAGAAATATTTTTAGTAATTCATAAATCAGGCGAATTGTTCCTACGTTTCATATGCCCGTTAAATTACCTTGTTTGTTGAGTTGCATTTTTTTAAGAGAAACTTTTGATGAGACGATAGTTTTGTTATCTCCGTTGTTTGCTACAACGTACCTCTGGAAATTAGTTGTGACGTCACAGAGAAAGGGAAGGGGGCCCGGTAAAGGGGTCCATGATTGCCAGATTTCCATATTTCCCTAGATCTCGGAAATGTGTCATTTTAGTCATATGATTAAAGTGATGGAGCAACATTGCCATATTTCCTTAGATCTTTGAAAACACACACACAAGTTCCTTTTATCTGCTTTGGTTCGTTATAAAAGCCAATACTAATAATATTATAATATTAAGACGCTGTTGAAGCTCTTAAATCGATAAAAACAGTACAACAAATATTATTTCAAGAATTTGGTAACAGTTGTCCGTGTCGACTTGCTGATGACGACAATTCTTCAACAAAGTCGAAATTTTCGATAGGCAGTTGGACATCTTGTTGCTTCATATACATTTTACGTCATCATCCTTATTGCGGATACTAATTGAATACAGCAGTCTATCGCAGTTATTTGCGCTGGGATTGTTCTTAGCATTCATATCTTTTCTATCATTTGTAACGTCCCTGTACCTGTCATTTCTAGTATTTGCAGGGGTCCCATTTCTAACATTTGTAGCGTTCCTGTACCAATCATTTCCATCATTCTTGCTTCTGTTATAATGTTTCTACTATCCGTTTTCTAGCATTTATAAGGTCCTGTTAGAGACATATAGGTAAAACACCTGTGAAATTTTTCAAATACTTTGTTCATTTTACTCTCATATCCACAATTCGTTGAGAGAAACATACATTTTGTGTACTTAGAAAACATTTGTTTGTACTGACGTCTGTCTTAGAAAAAGTTATATGTGATAGAAACATTTGTTTGTAGTAGACTGATGTTTTCTTTTTTATGTCTAAATTTTTGTGCACGTAGAAAAAAGTTTTTATGTACAACTGAAAAATTAAGTACCTTTCTTAGAAAAGATTTGTTTGTTCCCACCTCTGGCTTACAAAAAGTTATATATTTATTCCCACTATCCCATTTCCAACATTCCTGGTCTCTACTTTTTCCAACGGTTTTGTTTCAAACCATTTGTAGCAATAGTTTCTAGCATTTGTAGTGACTTTGTTTAACCTCACCAGTCATTTCTACGGTTCCTGTCGTTTCTACGGGACATTTCTAGTTTTTGTAGTGGCTTTGCTTAAACTCACCAGTTATTTCTAGTATTTCTAGTGGCATAAAGACACCCGTCAAATATGAAACGGAATCCTGCTTTGGAAACTTTTAATTCAGGACATATCTGTTCTTTATAAGCATATAAGTTAAACAAACTGATGGTTAGCAGGTGGTCAGCCAATGAGAGTGCAGCTTATGACGTCATGACCGGAAGGCCCTGTTTACAGGGCGTTCTTATCAGATTTCCGATCTCTTTCTTTAATAAATGAAGCTAGAGAGAGAAAGATAATAATTTTCTAATCAGAAGTACTTTTGGTACAGTAAAACAGTGTCATGTATTTACAATTTTATTTCAGAGCAGCATATGATGTATCAACATCAAGGTATTTATGTTTATTTCCTTGCGTTTCTATGGATCATTCTAGTCGTTTCTACGTTTTCAGTCGTTTCTACAGACTAAGTTGTTTCTACGGGCCTTCAGCCATTCAACGGGCCAAGCCGTTTCTATAGTTCGTTTCTTGCTTTTGTAGCGGCTTCAACCATTTCCACCAGCCATTTCTACTGTACCAGTCGTTTCTACGGGACATTTCTAGCTTTTGTACGGTTTCAACCAGTCGTTTCTATGGTTCTAGTCGTTTCTACGGGTCATTTCTAGTTTTTGTAGTGGCTTCAACCATTCTACCAGTCATTTCTACTGACGCAGTCGTTTCTACGGGACGTTTCTAGTTTTTGTAGCGGCTCCAACCATTCTCCCACCCATTTCTACTGGCGCAGTCGTTTCTACGGGACGTTTCTAGTTTTTGTAGCGGCTTCAACCATTCTACCAGCCATTTCTACGGTTCCTGTCTTTTCTACGGGCCGTTTCTAGCATTTGTAGTGGCTTCAACCATTCTACCAGTTGTTTCTACTGGCCCAGTAGTTTTTACGAGACGTTTCTAGTTTTTGTAGTGGCTTTTATAGTGGCTTTGTTTAAGTGGCTTTGTTTACTCACTAGTTATTTCTAGTATTTCTAGTGGCATAAAGACACCCGCTAAATATGAAACGGAATCCTGCTTTGGAAACTTTGAAATCAGGACATATCTGATCTTTATAGGCATATAAGATAAACAAACTGATGGTTAGCAGGTGGTCTGCTAATAATCCAGCCAATGAGAGTGCAGCTTATGACGTCATGACCGGAAAGCCCGCTAAGGAGGGCCATGATCGCCAGATTTCCGTATTTCCCTAGATCTCGGAAATGCGTCATTTTAGTCATATGATTAGAGTGATGGAGCAACATTGCCATATTTCTCTAAATCTCTGAAAACGTACACAAGTTCCTTTTATCTGCTTTGGTTCGTTATAAAAGCGAATACTAATAATATTATAATATTAAGACACTGTTGAAGCACTTAAATCGATAAAAAACAGTACAACAATCAAAATTATTTTAAGAATTCATTTTCAAACAAAATATATTATGATATATTATATATATATATATATATATATATATATATATATATATATATATCAGTGTTAATTTCTATGACATTTATGTTTAGAAATAATGCGTTTCAAGTAAAATTTACGACCTGCCAGAACCTAACTACTAGACTTCAACCATTCCGAATTTGAAGGTTTCCGCAACCACTATGTCCGCAGACTGCTGCTCGTAGGGAACTTGGTAACAATTATCCGTGTCGACTTGCTGATGACAACGATTCTTCAACAAAGTTGAAATTTTCAGTAGGCTCTGGCTTACAAAAAGTTATATATTTATTCCCACTATCCCATTTCCAACATTCCTGGTCTCTACTTTTTCCAACGGTTTTGTTTCAAACCATTTGTAGCAACAGTTTCTAGCATTTGTAGTGACTTTGTTTAAACTCACCAGTCAGTTCTCCGGTTCCTGTCGTTTCTACGGCCCTAGTCTTTGTAACGGTTTCAAAGATTTCTACCCTTTGCAACGCCTTACTTCAACCGCACAATTATTTCTAACGGGTTCAGTCGTTTGTATGGTTCCAGTTGTTTTTACGGGCCGTTTCTAGCTTTTATAGAGGCGTCAACCATTTCCAGCAGTCATTTCTACTGGCCCATTCGTTTCTACAGGCCGTTTCTAGCTTTTGTAGTGACTCAAACCATTTCCAGCAGCGATTTCTACTGTCCCAGTCGTTTCTACGGGACGTTTCTAGCTTTTGTACTTTTTTTTAGTCATTTGCAACTTTCCCGTACCAGTCATTTTCAACATTTGTTGCTTATCTACCCTTTGCATCAGTTCTGTACCAACGATTCTACCGTTTCTACCCTTTGTAAGGTCCTACTTCAACCTTTCAATCGTTTCTAACAGCCCTTTGCAGCTATTTCTACCAATCAGAATAGTATTTTTTATTTAAACCAACCTGGCTGTCCATTCCCAGTATATTTCCATAATTTCTTACAAATTAATAAATTGTTATATCACATTTTCTGTTCTAAATGTGACAACACATTTTTTTATCTTACAGTTGCGGTTTAGTTTATCTTTTGTTATTGTCATCGTTGAATTCTTTCAGGTCAGACAGATATATTTATAATCGGATTTATTTTCCAATGTTCTATATACACACAGTAAATTAATTGGAGATGGTATTCTCTGGTATTTTTGTATATATATATATTTGGCTGTGTTTCGGTATGAAATAAAATATTATAACAGGCCATTATTAACTATATTATGGGAGCATTACATTTGGATAGTATTAATCTCGGGTATTTTGTGTTAATGATATATTTGATGGTGTTTATTTTGACAAGAAAAAATCCTTTAGCGTAAACATGATATCACAGTGTCTTTTCGTTGCGGTTTACCATTTCCGTTGACGGTATTAAAGGCATACTTGAACTAGTCGCTAGATAAATTATTATTTCTTTGAATCTGAATATGCGGTTGGATGATGGCGGCCTTACTTCTACAAAGACAAGATCATAAATAGTTTTAGGTATTAAGGATGTTCTGAATATTCATAATTTACTATATGCTAACTTATTTAAACAATAGTCGCTCGGCGTCCGACGAAAGTTGCCGTTCTTGCGCAGGTAGGTGCTCGCTTACGAAAACTATAGACTCGAAGGAGTGGACGTTCTCGCGCATGCAGGCTTAAGCAAAAGATTTTAAATTTTTTTACAGACAACAACACACCATATCTTTCAGACGCTTGAAACATTAAAAAAAATTCTAAGTCTCAAAGCTCGACGTCCGACGAAAGTTGCCGCGCCACGGCCTTGCGCCTTTTTACAGCCAACTATATTCCCCCATCCAGCCCCCAAATATCTAACCGAACAAGGCCCAAAAACACGCGCCTGCGCAACGGGCATGTACTATACCTTTTCAAATAAACATTTCTCGATTAATCGCATTAGCGCAGCTCGTTGGACACCTGACTTTGTAATCAGGCAAGCCGCGTTCGATACCCGGCCAAGTATTTAGCTTTTTTTCTCTAACCACCACAACCAACAACAGATGGCGTGCACCCTGCAACCCACAATACAATGGCTTTCAATTATTGACAACAGATGGCGCGCACCTCTGCAACACACGCAACCCACAATACAATTGCTTTCATTTATTAACAACAGATGGCGCGCACCTCTGCGACACACCCAAATGTCTTTCGCGCACCCCTACGACCACCCCCAATGTCTTCTTCTTCCCAATGTCTTCTTCTTCTTATCCAAACAACAACTACCAACAGCTCGGCAGCAGCTCCCTGCGAGAACTCGATGAGTGGTTACCTTTATGACCACTTCCGCCCCAGAACTCTCTTTGTTTAACTACTGTCGTGAAAAATAATTTACATTTGCCCGTCAAATATTCAAGTATTGCACGATACTTAGAAATTACAGAATTAGAAGCTTTTCAAACAGATTCCGACCTTGTATTTATACTCAGAATTCCACTTATTGAACAGCAATCATTCACTGCTCTCCGCGTATACCCAATCCCCATCTATGATGATAGAACTGGGTTATACCATGTACTTTCATTCACTCATAAATATATAGCAAAAAACGACGATTACTTACTGTATATTCCGATAAAAGACCTTAGTGCGTGCAAACTGTTGAACAATCAAAATAAATTGTGTTCCGAACTCTATGCCTATCCTATAGACTCAAATGCTTTGTGCGAGGCCCAAATTCTAAGAAATTTTAAAAAAGTGCCGGACAATTGTCACAGTGCCGTGATTTCTGCTCAATGGTACCACGTTCATAAACTCGAAAAAAACGTGTGGTTAATTATGGTTATCACCTGTACGGACATCAATTCAAAACCCTTAACACTCAATATTATCTCTCTATTAAAACTTCAGAAAGATTGCAGTGCCTTCATTGGGATAACCAAAATCGAACAGAAGCCACAAAAAGCAGCAACACCCTTGACAACTATCAACCAATTCTTATCCCTTTCAACTGCTGTGATACCATCCCAGAAAAAATTGTCGTTCCAGAACTCAAACCTTTGAAGCTCCATGAATTGAATTTCGAGGAGTTAAACGTCGCAAACCACATACTTAACGACTATTCAAAGGACCTAGACGAATTAATATATCAGCCATTCGTCAAAAAGAACATGGTTCACATACGTGACAATATTTTCCATTATAATAATTGTCGCTGTATTTGTCCTACAATCGCTTTGGAGTAAACACAATACAACAGCGAAAGTCCATCACCCACAACCAGAATTTCAAAATTGTTGCCAAGATTGAGACCGAACCTCCGACAGAACAAAACTGAAGACATCGAGCTTAGTACCCCAAAATAATTTCAAAAATTGATTTGTAAAACTTATTTACCGCTAAAAAGTGTTGTTTTATTATTAAGGACCTTAACGCTAATTACATTTTTATTTTATACGTTTATACAATTTACGCTATTTTATTCATTTTTGCTTTATACAAATGTCATATTTATGCAACCCTTATACTTTATTATATTTACAAATTCTGTTTTCAGAAAAGTTCCTGTAAAACAGCAACTTTTTCTTTGTGAGGGAAGTTGTTTTATACGTCGTAAACAATACTTAGAATATTAATATGACAACAACGTGTAACCGGTCAAATGAGTCGTTCAGATGGTATCATATTACACGATATAGCAATCCCAGGAAATACGCAAATGCACACGTGAAAAACTACTAACTGCTGACATAGCAACACATAGCTTATAAATGCACATGCGATTTAGCGTCATTAGTGTATCGCTTTCATTTATTTCATTTATATTGTTTAACGTAACTTTCAAGTAAAAATATTTAATTTGTGTTTTAAATAAAATTTTTTTTTGTGTTTGTGAAAATAGAATATATATATATATATATATATATATATATATATATATATATATATTATAATATATTTTTCCATTAAATCAAATACTTAATAACTTTAATTTAATCAAATTTACATACATTAAATTTGTTGATGTCTTACCGTTCTATTTTTGAAAGTATCTTCCGAACTTCTGGTCCAGTAAGAAACTCCAGATTCGTGTTGAACTGCCACTGCTTCAACATTCCATACTTTAGCTACATCCTTAAATTCTACAATATTGAAAACATCATCCGTTTTTAGTTCCGATAAAATACTTTTCATAGCTTCTTTTAATTGTACAATTCGAGTTCCTTGCATGCTGCCACTAGTATCCAATACAAACACCACTTGTTTTGGAAGATTTGGTAAGTTTTCCGGAGCAAAGAAGTGAACAAAGTAACCGTCATTAAGTAAAACCTAAAACGAATAATGAAATTATATATTATATATCAATTTAAATATTATACTTGATTGAAATATGTATATTAATTTAAGAATTTTTCTTTATATTAACAGACAGGTATGTCATCATTTTGCGAAGATTCAGAAAAGGATTAAAAATTAAATATTAAGGAAATTCGCTAGCTCAGGCCACAAAAAATATACAGTATGACACTTGGTATATATACTTATTTCGGTATTTAGCAAACATATATTTATTCGATGGCGGACGATGGGGCAACTGAAGTTACAGAATTTCATTTACCAAAAACCAAAAGTGATACAAGCATGAAACTTGGTTTCTGGTTTATCACGGAGCGAAAATTTAGATTGAAAAACAGGATTTCTTATTCCATGCTAATTTTTCGTTATAACAATAATTAACGTCACTTAGGTTTCTCAATCCTTCTGGTAATATTATAATAAATTTGGTATTTTAAAGAAGAGCAACTACAATAATCTAGTTCAAACCGAGAACAAACTGTTTAAAAAAAACACAATATACTTGTACCATTTTAATCCTCAACAATTACTACTAATAATATTTTCAATTAATTTATAATTAACTCCTGTTACAAAGAAGAAAATAGATTTAGATCCTAAAGAAATTTTATATTAAAGGAACTTTTTTGTAAATACGTTAAAAGTAAACTGTTCTGAATGTTGTTTAGTTTGTTTGTGTATTATATTACACTCATTTTCAAAAAGTATTCTACTAGAAAACTCACTTTTACCTCCTAGTGAATTTCTCACTCCTTGGTAAATTAAGAAAAAATATTTCAATGTTTTTCGTTAAAATCAGTATACTCTTGCTAATTAATTACTTAAGCTTGTTAGGTGACGCTACACGCATCATATTGTTGTAAAGTCCGTGGGTTCAATTTAAAATTATAAAACTAATATTCACTTTCACTTTTTTAGAAATTTATTTACATTAAAACAGCTGATTCAAATATCACAATACATTCCCATATAGGCTAGTCGTCGCGGTATACCTGAACTGCGATCGTGGCGTGCTTGCTTTATAAAACCAGCGTCGAATTCTCCAGTAAAAATCATCATCACTCCTACAGGTGCCGATGCTTTTCGAGAACCATTTTTTATCTCCAAGCATTTGTTGTCGTATTGAAATGAAACAGGGTCGGCTTTCCGTAAATTTCGTAACACTGCCCCACCTTTAATTCTGATCGTCCCGATCAGAAGCATCCCCTCCATGGTAGGGAGCGAGTCGATCCGGTAGACAACGTCATTAAGCCTCTTGACCACCTCGTATGGACCATCCCAGGTGGGTGTAAGCTTTGGGGATTTACCCTTGCTCCGTTGGGGGTTGTACAGCCAGACTTTGTCCCTCTCCTGGAACCCGACTGAATTGGCCTTGAGGTCGTATCGCGTCTTCATCCGGTCACTGGTGGCCAACATCTGCGTTCGGGCTAATTCGTGTATTGCCAGCATGTTATGTCGGAGCTGGTCGGCATAATCGGCTATGTCTTGGGGAGGTTCTTCGGGGGATCCAAATGCCAAATCGCAGGGTAATCGCAGCTCCTTTCCGAATAGGACCCTGGCTGGGGTCAGGCCTGTACTATTATGTACAGCTTGCCAACAGGAATAGGAGAATATGCTCATCCCAATCACGCTGGTTATTGCTGACGACCTTGGATAGGTGTTGTTCCAAGGTCCTGTTGAGTCTTTCCACCATTCCGTCTGACTGTGGGTGCAATGGAGTTGTTCTCGTTTTCCTGATCCCAACATCTGGAATACATTCGATTCGAAGTTACGCTCTTGGTCTGAATGTAGTTCCATCGGGACGCCAAACCTGCTGAATAGCTGGTCTACTAGCACCGTCGCTACCGTGGCTGCCTCTTGGTTGGGAATCACATATGCTTCAGGCTATTTACTGAAGTAATCCCTTGCGACCAAAATGTATTTGTTCCCCCTCTCAGACTCGGGAAGCGCATCGGCGACATCGATGGTAATTTTCTTAAATGGGACGCCCACACTATACTGCTGCATTTTACCCTTGCTCCGTTGGTGGTTGTACAGCCAGACTTTGTCCCTCTCCTGGAACCCGACTGAATTGGCCTTGAGGTCGTATCGCGTCTTCATCCGGTCACTGGTGGCCAACATCTGCGTTCGGGCTAATTCGTGTATTGCCAGCATGTTATGTCGGAGCTGGTCGGCATAATCGTCTATGTCTTGGGGAGGTTCTTCGGGGGATCCAAATGCCAAATCGCAGGGTAATCGCAGCTCCTTTCCGAATACGACCCTGGCTGGGGTCAGGCCTGTACTGTTATGTACGGCAGAGCGATATGCCAACAGGAATAGGGGAATATGCTCATCCCAATCACGCTGGTTATTGCTGACGACCTTGGATAGCTGTTGTTCCAAGGTCCTGTTGAATCTTTCCACCATTCCGTCTGACTGTGGGTGTAATGGTGTTGTTCTCGTTTTTCTGATCCCCAACATCGTGCAGTCCTTCTGGAATACATTCGATTCGAAGTTACGCCCCTGGTCTGAATGTAGTTCCATCGGGACGCCAAACCTGCTAAATAGTTGTTCTACTAGCACCGTCGCTACCGTGGTTGCTTCTTGGTTGGGTATCACATATGCCTCAGGCCGTTTGCTGAAGTAATCCGTTCCGACCAGAATGTATTTGTTCCCCCATTCAGACTCAGGAAACGGACCGGCGAAATCGATGGCAATTCTCTCAAATGGGACGCCCACATTGTGCTGCTGCATTCTGCCCTTGGTATGGGTCTTCGGGCCCTTACTGGCTGCACAGGTGGCACATTTGCGGCACCAAGCTCTGACGTCTTAGAAGTAGTTCACCCAGGTGGCCTACGATAATTCCATCATGTACTTCGGTCAGGATGGCTGGTACCTTTTTCTTCAAAACTACCAGTTGGGACTTGGTTTCACGTCCATCAGCGCTTTCCCAAACTCGCTTGAGCATTCCATTGTCTACTCTTAGAGAGTCCCATTGAGCCCATAACGATTTCAGCACGCCGGAGTATCTAGCTACCTTGTCCCATCGTGGCCTAGGTGCCCCTCTCGTTTTGAGTGACAAGATTGGTTCGATGTCTAGATCAGCCATTTGGTCCTGGATGCACTGTTCCGTTGTCCTGTCTTCATTGGCCTGCACTCCGATCTGCCTGATGGAGATACCTTCTCCCTATTCCCTCTTCAGACAATGTCCGCATTCCGCTCTACAGGGTCTTCTGGATAGGGCATCGGCGTTATTGTGCAAACGGCCGGCACGGTGTTCCACCTTGAAGTCGTATTGCTGTAATTTCTCCATCCATCTGGCCAATTGTCCTTCCGGTGTCTTCACGTCCAGCAGCCATTTGAGTGCAGCATGATCTGTTCGGATTAAGAAATGACGACCATAGAGATATTTGTGGAAATGGTTTACAGCCCTTATTATTGCAAGAAGTTCTTTTCTGGTGACGTAATAATTTCTTTCCGGCTTCGAGAATCCACGGCTGTAATACTCGATCACTCTCTCTTCACCATCTTGCACCTGGGATAGGACGGTCCCCAACCCTGTGTTGCTGCGTCGGTGTCTAAGATGAACTTGCCGGACTGTGTAGGAAAGGCTAGGATTGAGCTGGAACATAGTGCTGCCTTCAGTCGCCTGAAAGATGTTTTGCAATCCTGATTCCATTGAAAGGTCTCTTTCTCAGTGGTCTGCCGATGTAGAGGGGCGGCGATGGTGGCAAATCCCTCAACAAAACGCCGGTAGTATGAACAGACGCCCAAGAAGCTTCGGAGTTCATGTTTGTCTCTTGGAACTGGCCAACCACGGATGGCTTCTATTTTGTCTTCGTTGGTGCGGATTCCTGCCTCGGACACTACGTGGCCCAAAAACTCTATTTTTTTTTTGGAACAAGGAACACTTCTTCGAATTGAATCTCAGGTTGGCATTATTAATTCTGGAGAATACTTCGTCCAGGTTCTTCAGATGGTCGTCGAACGTCTGACCCATGACTAGAATGTCGTCGAGGTATACTAAGCACGTCCTCCATGTTAACCCGCTCAGTACATACTCCATTAGCCTCTCAAATGTAGCGGGTGCATTACATAACCCAAAGGGCATGACCGTGAACTGAAACAGCCCTTTACTGTTGGAGAACGCAGTCTTTTCTCTGTCGTCTGCGTGTAGACCAACCTGCCAATATCCACTTTTTAGGTCTAGTGTGGAGAACCAACGGGAGCCTGCTAGTGTGGTCACAGTGTCATCGATTCGGGATAGCGGATGTCTTTCTTCGTGACGTCATTCAGCTTTCTGTAATCCACACAAAATCGGGTGGTTCCATCTTTCTATTTAACTAGCACGACGGGAGCAGACCATGGGCTGATGGATGGCTCAATAACTCCATTTTGTAAAATGGACTCGATGTTTTCCTCGACTGCCTGTTGTTGCCCCAATTGTAGTCGTCTAGGCGGTATTCTGATGGGTTGAGCCTTTCCGATATCTATTCGAAACTGGATGATCTTGGTGCGACCAGTGGTTCCATGTTGACTGTTAAAAATTTGCCAGTACTTTGTGATAAATTATTTGGCTCTCTTCTGATTTTTTGGTGTCAGGTGTGTCAAATGGTCAGCAAACTGTTGTAGGAACTCTTTACTGGGTCCTGTCTCCTTCACCGAGGTCTGGTACTCTTCTTCGCAATTGATGATGGTCTTTACTGGCTCGAAACAAGCTATCTCTTGACCATTGGCAATTCTGATGTCGTTGTTGGACAAATTCAGGACTCTGATTGGTATATCTCGTCCGGTTTTAACTATAGGCCGTCCAACTAAGTAGTCATGAGCCGAGTGTACGGGCTCCACCATTCCAACGCAGCTCCCAGGATTGCTGTCTAGCTGCCCATAAATAATCTGTTCCATTCGACCGGGAATTCTAGCTGAAGACTTTGCCACAATTTTTATGGAGGTGACTGAACTGTTGACGGGCCGTGTCAATACAAATTCCTCATTTAAGAACCGAAGAACATCTTATCTCGGGTCGAACATAAATCCATGCTGGCTAAGTAGGTCCATTCCCAGTATAAAATCGTCCTCAATATTCGCTACCAGGACCCTATGCCGGATCATGCTGACCCCTATCTGTAGCACGACGTCTGCCTAACCCTGTATTCACATGGACTCGCCGGTGACTATTCTGAGCTGGATGTTATTGGTAACTGGCCGAATTTCTGATGCTCTCAAAACCCTGGACTTGGCAATGGACACAGCGTCGCCGGTGTCGATGGTGATGGTAACTGCTCGCCCATTGATGGTACCTCTGATGAGTTTTGGGGGCTGGTGGAGGGACAGTCAGCATTCGCCCCCTTATGCTGACTGGCTGACGGTCCCTGGATATGTGGCTGTTCTTCTGGTTACCCCTGGTCGGTGATTGTTCAGGTAGCCTCACTCGACAATCACGATGGAAGTGTCCTTTCCTTCCGCAACGGTAACATGCCCCTCTGGTGCCAGTTCTTTGTCACCGTTCTAATATTTTGTTCAGGCCAGCAAGCTGAGCGTGAAATGGTGACTCTGACTCTTCCTGGTTGAAGGAAACTGCTCGGACCCTCGGCTTGGACTAGACATGTTCATGACGGCCCCTACTTCCAAAAACCGAAGTAGAGCTTCATTACTTTTCTTGACACCACTTAGTCTTAGATTTCGTTGTACTTCCACATCTCTGATGCCGTTTATGAAACTCTGTGTCGCCAACTGGTCTTTCGTTTCCTCTGGCAGGTCTGGATAGGAGAAGTAAACTAACCGTCTAATCTCTGCTTCGAATTCTTAGAGGCTTTCACCAGATTTTTGCGTTTTTCCACTCAGTTGGACTTGGCATACCTGGCTCAAGGATTGATTGTCGTTTCGTTTGTCTAGGATTGCGATGATCTTGTCGGAATTGCCTTGTCCATCGACTGGAATGCTTTGGAGGAGTTTCTAGGGCCGGACCTCTTAACGAAATTACCAGAGAAGTAGATTTTTCTTGATTATCCCATCCATTAGTTGTAGCCACGGCCTCAAATTGCCGTTTATACATGGGCCAAGATGAACTGCCATCGAATGTGGGTGGTTTCCTAACGGAACCGCTGGTACTCACGGTGTTCTGGTATTTTCTTCGCTGTAAGTCCTGTTGCATTTTTTTAATTTCTGTTTCTACCTTGTCTTGGATGGCACTGATTTGGTCTTGAACTGTGTTTTGAATTGAACTGATTTCAACTTTTACTTGGCTTTGGATGGAATCGAGGTCATCTACTTTTGTTTCAAGAGTGTCCACGGTATTTTTTATGGTCTTAATGTCATCATTTATCTCTTTTATATCTGACTCAAACTATTTGCATTCTTTCATTAACTGTTTCATTAACTTGTCTTACTATTTGCATTAGTTGTTCAAATTGCATTTGTCTATTTTCTTCAGTTATTTTAAATTCATTTTGTCTGTGTTCATCTAATAATTTAAATTCATTTTGTCGTTTTAGTTCAAGTTGATCTTGTTTTTGTTCAAATATTTTAAAATCATTTTCTCGTTTTTCTTCAAATTTCGAGAATAATACTTCAATTAAATTATGTTCTTTACTTTTCATCGTGGAAACCAGATTTTGTTGTTTTTCATCGATATTAGTGACAAGATTTCCTAATTCAACTTTAAGTTTATCATCAAAAGATTTCACTAACCTTTGTTGAATTTCTTCTTGATGTTGTTTCTCCTTCTTGTCACGTTTTTCTAGAATCTGTGCTATTTTTTTGTCTAGTCCCTCCGTAACCTGTTTGATAATTTTTTGGTAGTTTCGTCTGTTTTTTCCATACTACGAGTTTCCATAAATCAAATTACGATTTTAACTGCACTTAATCCTCTACTTCTGATCACCATGTTTGTTGTAAAGTCCGTGGGTTCAATTTAAAATTATAAAACTAATATTCACTTTCACTTTTCTAGAACTTTATTTACATTAAAACAGCTGATTCAAATATCACAATACATTCCCATATACGCTAGTCGTCGCGGTATAACTGAAATGCGATCGTGGCGTGCTTCCTTTATAAAACCAGCGTCGAATTCTCCAGTAAAAATCATCATCACTCCTACAGGTGCCGATTCTTTTCGAGAACCATTTTTTATCTCCAAGCGTTTGTTGTCGCATTGAATTGAAACATGGTCGGCTTTGGGTAAATTTTGTAATGTTTTCAAACAATAAAATTTTTAATTTTACAATTTGTGCGTTTTTAACCGACTACCAATAAGGAGGAGGTTATCAATTCGTATGCAACTTTGTGCCCTGCGATTATTCAAAAACGACTTGGGCAATTTTAAAGATTTAAACTTACAGAAAGGTCCCATATAATTGTCTATAACATGAGATTTACGGTTTTCTTGAAAATCAGAACAAAAGAAAATGAGGAACCAGATTTCAGCGATTTTCAATGAATCTTCACTGTTTTCTCTAAAAGTGTTCACGCAATTTGAATATTATAAATTGTATTATAGAAAGGTATGTTCCAGCTTGATTCCGTACATTTTTCTATGACACAAAACATACTATTCTTCTGAAAATCTGAAAAATATATGCAAAAAACTGTAAACATCATGGTAATTGTAAAATTTTTATCATAAAAATCTAGTTGTCATGATATGCCATGAAAGTATATCGTACAGGGTGTTTTGAATGGTTTTCAATTTGATGCATTTGAAAGTCAGTTTCTGTTAGAGACGAAGTTATAGTCGCGTAAAATAGCAGAAAATATTCCGTTAGTTTATTGAACCGAAAATTTGTTAGATATGTCGGCGAACTCTTCTAAATGGTGTACGGTTGTATTTGTGTGCGTGGGTGATATTAGGTGGTACATAAGCTGTTGTATACTTAGGATGGTTGAAATATAAGTTGGAATTGAATTAGTTATACAGGGTGTTTTTAAAAATTTTGTATTGGCATATAACTAGTTGCATATACAAGGTGGTTGAAATAAGAGTGGAGCAAAACTAGAGTTATACAGAGCGGATGTTTGCGGAAAATAATTATAGTTATAGAAAAGGGTTTAAAAATTGTCAGTAGTTGAAGATACAGGATGGTTGAAATATAAGTTGGAGTAGAATTACAGTTATACAGGGCGGTTTAAAAAAATTATAGTTTGGAATATAAGTAGTTGCTTATACAAGGTGTTTGAAGTAAGGGTAAAATTATTGTCATTCAGGTGTATCAAAAATGTTATATAAGCATAAGCAGTTAGGATATTTGAATTATAGAACGTAGGACGGAGTATAATTATAGACATGGGTTCAAAAAATTTTAGAAGCAGTTGCATATACCGGGTGATTGAAATAAATGTGCGAAATAAAATCATAGGTATACAGGAATAATTTAAACAATAGAAAAATAGAAAGAATCTATAGTGTGGAGAGGATTTATACAGGGTGGTTTTAAAGATTTCAGGACCGTTGTGATATTGTATTGAGTTGAATTATAGTTGTATATGGTGATTCAATAAGTTATAATATATATATATATATATATATATATATATATATATATATATATATATATATATATATATGTTAAAACAAATGGCCCAAAGAAGTTAAAATACATATAGAAAATATAGAAAATATAGATATAGAGAAAGAATACAAATTAGAGAGGGAGAAAGCGAAAGGAAGAAAAAGAGAGACAGAGAGATAAGAATACGCTAAAATTTTCAATTGAATTCTTCCTCAAATCAGATGAAAATAGTGATTGATTGCACACGGTTTTTAAACGGTTTTTATTTTAAGTCAGCTGAAGTCGGTACTTTTTTAAATATAAATTATTATACATCATTATTGTCTTGATGAAATGAAAATGAGTTTCTTAGCCGGTTTCCTATAGTCTGGATTGAAATTCTATTGACTTTTTAAACACGTTTTGACCTGGATGTTATAGATAATAAGAGTAACAATGATTGCAACTAAACTAAAATTCAAAGAACGATAGAAGTCGAAGGGTATAATTCGGTGCAATTGTTAATTTATTGTAGGGGATGAAGGGGTACTTTTTACTTATTTGCTTTAGTGCCATTCGATTACAATTAATTAACAACAAAATACGCCCCCAAGATCACCCCGTTAGGGCTGTTCGTTCCGGAGATATAGATGTGGCTATGCTAAGTTCTGTCTAAAATTGGCATAGTCACAGTTTCTCGGAAGGGTTTGGAGGAATGAAATCGTAACGAGGGTAGAACTTTAGCAATTAATTAGCAATAAAAAAAGTGTACTAAATCTATCAACCCAAAATATTGAAATAATTTTTTTTTCTTCATTATCGGGGGTGAGAAATTCAGTAGGGGATGGAGGGGTACTTTTTAGTTATTTGCTTTAGTACCTTTCGATAGCAATTAATTAGCAATAAAATACGCTCAAAAGATCACCCCGGTAGCACTGTTCGTTCCGGAGATACAGATGTGGCTATGCTAACTTTAGATTAAAGTTAGCATAGCCAGTGTTTCCCGGGAGGGGTGGGAGCAATAAACTTAATTTTTGCGTAATAAATTAGCAATAAATTCTGGAGTAGGTCCCACTTGGGCGTTATGAAATGGCTATGCTAGCATAACACGTCAAGTACAGCTGGCATTGAAGAATGTTTTACTGACTTCCCTACTGTCAAAAAGATAACTAATTATGCAAGCTGGCCAATTAGTGCATAAAAGTTCAGTGGTTCCTTTATTATAAAATATAGAAAAAAATATTAAGAAAACAAGTCACTTTATTAAATTTTACTTGTTTTTCCATTAACATGAATATTGCTATATTATTCCAAGTGTTTTAGAAGTTAGACATTTTTATAATAAATTAACGTTAACTATGATGCCCTGTATATAGTAGATAATTTAATATGGAACGTTTTTGGGTATACAGGGTGTGTGACCGTACAAAGAAACAATTTAATTAAGCTTTACTTATAACAAAATTCAGTATTTTTTAGATTTGAATTTTTTTTTTATAATTTTCTAATTTGAAGACGTGAGTTGTAAAGACCAACTTTAGGATTTTCGGGAAAACTAGAACATAGAGCTTCCGAATCTGGAGCCATTCCATGTAATTGCTGTTACCCGTAACTCCTAGGGTAATAGCAATTATATGGAACGGCTCCAAATTCGGAACCTCTATGTGCTAGTTTCCCCGAAACTCCTAGATGTCGGTCTTTACATCTCGCGTCTTTAAATTTAACGATATGTATCAAATACATAAAGAAGTGTTCGAGAGGACATTCAATTGTGTGAAGCGCAACTGATGAACGTTCCCTAACCAGAAACAATATATATATATATATATATATATATATATATATATATATATATATTGTCTTGCGTACAAAAGAATGACACCTCGAAGAGAGTATTACATTTTCTAATTTTCAGAGTAGTGTGAAAGAAATTTGTTTGAACGGCATCTAAGACAACAAATTATATCAAGCACTAGCAACCCGTCACAGCTTCGCACGGGTTCATTACAGAAAATATATAATGACCTATATTATTTCGAGGAGATGCAGCTTTCGGTGAAATTAATTGAGTAGTTTTTGAGTGAAATCGTAACAAACAAAAAATCAATCTTTCCTCATTATATATAATATTAATTTAGATTATTTTTTCAGAGGCAATTATTTATGAGGCAAACAAAATATAAAACATTTATATTAGTTTGTAAGTATATTCTTTGTATACGACCTTGATAACCTGATCACGTATAAAACGAACAAATTTTGTTTCGAAGTAAGACGTGATAGGGCAACATACAATTGCCTGTGCGAAAAGCACTGTGTGCTTAAGTCTACTCCCGCCAAGCCCATAGCCAGTGGGAGTTCAAACACCCCCCGAAATTTTGGAATTTTTGGTTTCAAGATTAAATTTTAATAATAATAATAATCTTTTTCATAAGAATAAATATTATGTTTATACAAAATTATATATCCTGGAAATACGTGAATACTTAATCAGCCCCTCAGCAATTAAAAAAATTATCCAAGAAAAAATTGTACAACCCACCTGGAACAAATTTCCTGGCTACGGCCTTGAATGCAGCAACTTTGAATGTTTAACCCTGAGCTTTATTAATTGTCATTCCAAGCGCTATTTTTACGGGAAATTGTAGCCGTTTAAATTGGAATAGCAATTCTGAGGGTATCATGGGAATTCTTGGTATAAAACCCACCAGTTGCGTTGCCAGTTAATACGATACATTCAATCAAAAAAATAAATAAATTGACTACTGTGAATCTCGTACCATTGCACAGTTTCAGTGGACTCAAATTTCTGGGTAATATAATAGGAGCATCAACTTTTAAAATTAATTTGAAACCAATTTAGTGTCTTAGTGGATATGTTACTAATATCGGGATAAAATTGTTTAGTAACTTCTTCCACATTTTGTACCAAAACACGAATATTGTTAAAATTTACATAGAAATTTCCTGCTTGAAATTGACATTTCCTATTTGGAGTAAGCCGTTAGAAAATTGCCAATTATCTTCGCTAAACGATAAAATCCTCATATGGTTTTAAGTCCACATTTCGTTATATGTGAGAAAGATGCGATCTTTTGAGCGATGCATTGACTTTATCTGCTCACGTTCCAATAGTTATAACGGGCAAAATTTGACGGAAATCTCTAGAGAATAAAAATATAATTCATTTAACTGAAAGGCATAAGGCTGCTTTAGAAAGCGTACTTTCCCAATGACAGTCGTCTTCTAACAGATCCATTGCTTTACAAAGTCCTTGAAATGTTTCATACGTTATACCTTGAAAAATACGCAGACTACTGAAATTACCATATCTTTATTTTCAGAGTTGAAATTTTGCAAAATTTTCTTCATCCTACCCTCTAATACAAAGTCTACAGAAAGAAGTAGAGCCTTTACTACGTGGAGTAACATCTACATCTCGGAAGGCGAAGCCCGTCCGGCCCGATCGAATTTACATATATTGATTTTGCTGTATCTCCTAAGGTATTCTTTTAATTTGCATAGTGTAAAGGGAAAAAATATTCTTCATGAACTGCTCAAGCGAACTAACGTATTTAAAATGATAAGAATTAATAACGTATTTGTCAAAATAGCGTTCCAATTACCGCTTCATAATTCCCCATTTTTTTAAGTATTAAAATGGTTATAGCATGTTATCCTTAAGAGATAGACATATGCCGTCCAGGACTTTTTTGTAGACCTCTATAGGATACACAATTCTACCATACATTATTTTGTTATATCTCAAAGGTTTAAGGCAGCGTTTTCGTTGAAAGCTTCCAGACGGCTTATTTTTTTCCGACACCTTTAAATAATATCGTTATATTTTAGCCAATTTATACAAAAACTTAACAAATTATATACTAAAATCTTCCTCGAGAACCACTCTATCTACTGGTGAAAACAGCATGAAAATTGGTGGAGTGGTTTTTGAGTTTATCGCGAACAGACAGACGCGGGGGAGGACTTTGTTTTATAATATTTAGTGATTCTTTGGATTTAAGGCTGGCATCCCACAACATGCCCTAAATTCGTATAGGCTATACTTTGACTTTTCTAGTTGAGTTTGAGACAAACAGTAATTTGAATCTATTCCAGTAGTATAATTCTGACAAGACGTGGTGGTATATTATTGCTTTCAAATACTCCAAAATGTTTTTTTTTTCGAAATATTTATCTAATCTGTATTTGTTCCAAATTGTAAAAATTATGATTTTCACGACACTGAAGGAATGCTTGAAATGGTTTATGTAATTGGTGCTGGTGACCAGAATAGATAATCCGAGAGAACACAATTTTACAAAAAATAAACATTTTGTTTCTAAATGGACCGTTGTAATAATTCAAGTAATGTGACCTATAAAAGAAAAAGAGAAAACTGGAACTGTTCTTAAGGAGGAAAAGAAAACAAAAGCTTTACTTATAATAGTGGAAGATGCTACTGTGACTTCAAGACAACACATCAGTTGGATTATGTAAGTCTTACGTCTATACAAAGTGAAATCAAAAGGATTAAACTTCATCCATATCGTGTATAACTACATCAAGAATTACAAAATAATGATTAAAATGCAAGGTTTGCATTTTGTCAATGGGCTGAAAAATCACGAAGATCGATGTTTTTTAGATAATGAGTTATTGACAAATGAGGCAACGTTTTTTGAAAAAAAATGAAACATTGCTATTCTGTAAATCATCCACACACATTTAATTTGATATCAGAATCAGCCTAGATGGTCTCTAAAGGTATGGGGTGGTAGTTTTAGAAAATATCTTGTTATGGGTCCATACTGTTTTGAAAGATTCCATAGATTTAGATTTAGATTTTCTTTATTTGACTACGGTACATATTAAACAATGTTTGTAGCAAGTCCAAAATACACTCTTAGTGAGAAAAAAAAATCACAATTAAAATAATATAAATATGAAATACATGTTAAAAATAATAACAGATATAAACAATTAAAAATTAGACAATAAAATTCGGGGAGCACATTTTGTGGTTCATGTAATCACCAACTGAGTAAAACAAAACTTTAGTAGGTAGTTCTTCAAACTCTTTCTAAATTTATTTAAGCTCAGAAATTTTTAATTCTTCTGGCAAGACATTGTAAGCATTGTAGTTTAGCGAGTTTTTCATTGTCTTATTTAATCGGGTTGTTCGAATATTTCCTGCTTTTCTTGTATGATATTGATGTACATCAGACTGTTTAGTCAAAACATTAATGTTCTTGTGTATCTCTAGGAGCACGTGAAACAAATAAAGGGAAGGCAATGGCAAGATGCGGAATCTCTGAAATAAAGGTTGACACGACTCACGAACTCCAGCTTTAGCCAGTATTCTCACTGCTCTTTTTTGTAACCTGAATATCAGAAGAGCATTTGACGAATTTCCCCAGATCATAATTCCATAATTGATATGTGAGTGAAATAGTGAGAAATATCCAGTTCTTAAGGTATTATAGTCTGTAATATTTTGAAGGTGACGAAGTAGAAAGAGTGAACTCGATAATCTACTTCTTAAGTGGTCTATGTGAACATTCCACGATAAGTTGTTATCTAAATAAATACCTAGTAATTTTACGCTCGCTGTATCAGTATTAGTAGTGGTTGAAAACATAAGACTTTGTGTTTTTTCCTTGTTAAGCTTGAGTTTATTAGTAGTGAACCATTTTTCAGATTTTGCTTCTATATCGTCTGATAGTTTGGTGAGATTAGCTAAATTGGTGTCAGAATACACAAAACTCGTATCGTCTGCAAATATAACAGATTTATTGGGACGAATAAAATTAGGCAAATCATTGATGTAAATAATGAACAGTATGGGTCCAAGGACGGAACCTTGAGGAACACCGTGTTCTATTGATCTAAATTCAGACGTAAAATCATTATAAGTGACGACTTGAAAGCGATTTGTCAAGTAAGTTTTAAATATGGATAATGAAGATCCTCTAACTCCGTAGTAATTAAGTTTAGTTAGTAAAATTTCATGCGAGACACAGTCAAAGGCTTTGGAAAGATCACACAACTTAATCGCTGTATGGGTTCCATTCTCAAGGCCCTCAACCACTCCACTCACAACACTCAAAACTGCTTGTGTTGTTGAACGATTTTTCCTAAATCCGTACTGGGAATTATCTAGAAAGTTATTTTCCTCAAAATAAGAAACTAAACGATGCTTGATTAATGTTTCTATTATTTTGCTGAAAGTAGATGTAATTGATATTGGCCGGTAGTTATCTACCAAAGCAGTGTCACCTTTCTTATGTAAAGGAATCACTTTTGAAAATTTAAACGAGTCGGGAAAAATCCCAGTGATAAAGATAGAGTTTATCAAGTTGGTCAATGGTTTTAATATGATATGAAACGTCTCCTTAATAATGATACTACTGATTTCATTCGAATCCAGACAACCAGACTTTATTAAACCACGGATTGTGTTTGCAACTTCTTCGTTCGTGACTGGTGTTAAGTAAAAAGAGTGACTAGGACAAGGAAAATTTCTGAAATGCAATAAATCTTGATCTGATATGGCTGGTAAAGACTTTATTATATTTTCAGCAATACTAACAAAAAAAATCAGAGAATTGTTCTGGTGAAAGCGAACTATCAAGTGAGACATTTTTATTGGTTTCTCTGTTTTTAATCCTTTCGTGATTTATTATATTCCAGCAAGCTTTTACTTTATTATTTGATGAAGAAATAAATTCATTATAAGCAATTTTTTTAGAAATTTGCAATTCATGTTTGTATCGTTTTTTATAATTATAATAATTAGTAACGAACACTTGTTCATTTCTGACTTCTGAAATAACTTTTAAGGTGGCTAACGTTTTTCTCATATTTCTAAGTGAATCATTAAACCAATTTACAGGACAATTTTTCTGTTTAATTGGTGCTTTCTTCATGGGAAAATTACTACATATTAAATTGGAATAAGTGTTTGGTAGGAACGATGCTAGTAAATCGACATTCTCATTTTTTTCAAAAAAATCCCATTTTACATTTAATAACGAGTCTTCCAATTTACGAAGTCCTGATTTTGTTATGACTCTTTTTTTGGATGAGTTGTATTCGACATCTTTTTGCAAAACGTCAAAAATAATATATTGTGCACATGATCTGAAAATCCAGGTTCAAACACACCCGCTCTAAATAATTTTGTATCTAAATTTGTAAAGATATTATCAATGCAAGTAGCACTCGATGATGTTATTCTTGTATATTCATTTATGCAAATGGATAAGTTAAAAGAATATAGTAAGTCCTTCAGCTCTTTCAAAAATGGAGAACTTATTTTAAAATTAATATTAAAATCACCCATAATTATTATTCTACTCTTAAATTTCATAACACGATTTAAGACAAGCTCAAATTTCTCTAAAAATATATCAAATTTTCCATTTCCAGATCTATAAATCGATATAACAATAGTTTTTAATTTTAGTAATTCTACTCCACAAAACTCGGCATTTTGTTCTGAATTAAATTCGTCTAAATTTACATGCTTAAATTTTAAATTATTTTTTACAAATATTGCCGTGCCACCCCTTTCCTTTATCTTCCTACAGAAAAAGTGTGCAAGAACATACCTATCAAGATTAAGATTGACAAGATTTGCTTCTCTCAGCCAGTGCTCAGAAACACTTACAACATCAAAACTATATTCAGACAAAAATATATCAAATAATTCAATTTTGTTAGACATACACTGGGTGTTAATATGGAATACTCACTGAATTTTTACAGTTCATTAATTTTAACAAATAATCATCTAACTTATTGTTGTCCGTTTCTGTTACTGTTATGCATTTTCTTGTGTCGTATTGTTCAACATAAAATTCTCCTTCTTTTTCAAATTATTTTTAAAATGGAAACGCCTAATCACAGAACCTTTAGGCCAAATTAATGGATTATAAACCTCATCCCAATTTTCCAAAATAAATGAAATTTTGTACGTTGAGGAATATTCTGTTCTATTCCACTCCTCGTATTTAAAAGTTACATTCGGTGATATATTTGATAAGAACTTTCTTAAATCATTTACCTTCATTTCCGGTGAAATACGTGAAACATGTAAATGTCCCACTCTTGGTACAGTTTTAAATTTTTTGTCGTCATTATTTCCAAATATTGCATTAAATTTATGGGCGTTGTTTTTATTTGGGGAATTGCGCAAAGAATTCCCATACATTTTTATCGGCAGGTGCTTATCACTTTGTGTACCAATTTCTTTGCCACAAATATTTTTTGTTTCTTCTGGGTTACTCCGATTTGTTTTCAATTTTTTTAGTGGAGTTTAAGGAATCTGATTTTGCGGTGTTTGTTGGATTTGAGTTCTTTCTAGTAGATGGTGCTACTGATGTAGCATGTAAATTAATATTTAATTTTTCTTTTAATAATGAAATTAAAGATTCTTGCTCTTCACACCTCTTTTCTAAATGATAGTTTAGCTTACTCACTATCTCTGTTTCCTTTCGATCGTTTTCACTTGTAGTAGATAATTTGACACATCGTCTACAGGTTGTCTTCGTCAGCATTTTGAAATGTTTCACTTCTACGATTAACTATTGCACTAATTTTATTAATATAGTTTGTCAATATAACATTAGTTGTCGTCACTGGCACTTTAAAACACAAAATTATGTCTATTAACTCGTTCTTTTTCAACTTAATTAATTCCGACGTTAACAGAGGTATATCAACACCCGCCATCTTAGTATATGCTTCCCATCTTAGTATATGCTTCTATCTTAGTATATAGTAGGATGCACCTGTTCATGCCCTATATAACAATTTTATTAAACTTTTCAATCTACCCTGATGGAAATGCCTGTGGAAACCTTGGTGTGTCACAAATTTAAAAACACAGTTTGGCACCCTAACACCAAACCTTTATTTAAACACTCACCCCAACTGCAACTGCTTTTTGGCCACCCTATATTACAATTTTAATCTTTTTTTTCAACCGCCTTGTATAACTTTAATTCTACTTCCATCTACATTAAAGCCAACCTGTATATACTGCTGCCAGTCAGTTAAACATTATAAGTGATTTTTGAACCATCCTGTATAACAATAATTTTACTCTACAAAATACTTCAACCACCCTGTATGTTCATCTGCTTCGGGGCCACCAAATATAACATTTATTGAACACTTAACTATAACTCTGCTCCACTCAGTATCACTGTTGAAAAAATCCCATAGATTCCAATAAAAAAAAGTCTATCGAAATCTAGTGTGCTTTTGACGCTATCATTCCACATTAATACCCATAAGTTTCCAAGAGAAACAAAAGACCGTTAATTTATTGGAATCTATCTGCCAGTCCAATATAGCGAGTTTTCTTTATTGGAATTAATGGGATTTTAATGTACCTCGTAATCGTATGGATTTCTGTATGCACGTAACCTATGGGATCGTATCTGTTTCTATTGTAGTCTGTTTAGAATTACGGTACTTAGGCGTATTTACTAATAGAAAAGAAAGACCGCTAATTTATGGGAATCTATCTGCCAGTCCAATACAGCGAGTTTTCTTTATTGGAATTAATGGGATTTTAATGTACCCTGTAATCGTATAGATTTCTGTATGCACGTAACCTATGGGATAGTATCTGTTTCTATTGTAGTCTGTTGAGAATTACGGTGCTTATGTGTATTTACTAATAGAAAAGAAAGACCGCTAATTTATCGGAATCTATCTGCCAGTCCAATACAGCGGGTTTTCTTTATTGGAATTAATGGGATTTTAATGTACCCTGTAATCGTATGGATTTCTGTATGCACGTAACCTAGGGGATCGTATCTGTTTCCATTGTAGTCTGTTTAGAATTACGGTGCTTATGTGTATCTACTAACAGAAAAGAAGGATCTCTAATTTATCGGAATCTATCTGTCAGTCCAATACAGAGAGTTTTCTTTATTGGAATTAATGGGATTTTAATGTACCCTGTAATCGTATGGATTTCTGTATGCACTTAAGTAGATAAGATGGGGCGTTCCTGTGACAACTCGATGGCATGTCCCTCAAACTGTCCACCGTAATAGGGGGGTCCCCAGTTCTTGTAGAATGGCATCGCCAATGTCCAGAGGGTAGTTTGTCACTTTGTCATCAAGAAATTGTCTCAAACAATGGATTAGGCGACAAAAGGACATCTTAGGTGTGACAAAGTTGACAAAAAGTGACAATTTGGCTAGACGTAGATGGTGAAGAGATCGCCAATAACCAGAAGGGTTTGCTGGGAAAAGCGTATCGCTTATCAGTAGTTTTGATCTCTTCTTCTTCGCTAGCTGTTCGGCTATCGTTGTTTAGCGAAGGCTGTCCTTGTCTGGCTTGTACGAGGGGTGGGCTAACCTAGCGTATCGCTTATCAGTAGTTTTGATCTCTTCTTCTTCGGTAGAATGTATATTTTCGTGGTCTTTGTCTAACACACCAAATTTCATTATGATAAAAAAAATATAAGCCACTTACTCTCTTTGTTTAATACATAGTTACCGTTTTATTAATTAATGTACCTAATATATGTATAAATATAAAAACGTAATTTTTTGTATTGACAAATTTTGCTAAAAAATAAAATTTTTGCTTCCTTTCTATAATAAAATAAATTTCATTATGATAAAGAAAAATGAGCCACTTACTCTCTTTTTAATAGTTACCGTATTATTAATTCATGTACCTAATATATGTATAAATAAAAAACTTAAACTTTTTATATTGACAAATTTTGCTAAAAAATACCTTATTCTAAAAATAATATAAACAACTGCATTATTAATTCCAATAACAAGGTCAGGAATGCTTGATAAATTGAATCATTAATTCATTATCGTGAAAGAAGACCAAACATGTGAAATTTTATTTACAAACATCTAATCATTTACAAGTGTCTATCGCTGCATTGATAACACTGCAAATTTTAATCATTAATTAATTATCATGAAAGAAGACCAAACATGTGAAATTTTATTTACAAACTTCTCATTTTTTAGTTTATATGTATGTATCGCAATAATAAAATGTTGCAATGTGAAATTCCATTTCGAAATTATGTGATTTTTTCATTTATAATTAGTGCTTAGATAAAATTTGTAAACCTAAGATGTTGATACAATTGAAAAAATCTCTAGGAAATAATAATTTACTGCCTATAAAAGGTACAGAACTTGCAGTGAAAAACAAGTGAGTTTCAGTGTAAAAAGGTTCAAAAATAGCAAAACAACATGTAAGTAAATATATACTATTTATTATTAAAATATTTCTAATTCAATAAGATTTTTTTATTACATCTATTTAATTCTTGTATACAACTTGTATAGTTCCACTGTAATAAAGCAACATAATGATGTGATATATTTTTACTAAAATCATTAGATGAAGTTGTTGTACACGGTGGAACTCTAAATCTTAGTTCCGCATACTTAGATGCCCATATGTCACTGTCTGCCTTAAATCCTGCACTGAGTGAGAGGCATGCTGCCAAATCTGATCGAATTTCAAGCAGATTTGTTCTCGATTCATTTAGCGATTTTTTTAGAGCAATTAATTCATTTAAAGTAACCATATGTGTTTCTTCCAACTGTTTAATGGTTGCCTGATACTCTGTTTCAGTTTTCATCACACTAAGAGTTGTGTTCTCGTTTTCAATTAATGATTCAGATACTGCAGTTACAAAATTACTACTTTTATTTCTTAATTCTGTTATGTTTCCTTGTCTTGTAGAATATAGCTTAAATTCAGGATACTTTGATAACAGTTTACTAAAACTGATTTGTAAAGAAGTTTGGTTTGCCAATTCATGTGTTATATATAAGCTTCCATTATGTGGTGAGTATTCAGAGAAAAACACTTCATTTCCAATAACAATACATAGTGAACATAAATTAAGAATAATGTTTATAAACATTTTTCTTTATTATTTATTCTTCGTTTAATAACCACAACGTGCACTGTAGACAAATACTACAATATTTGTATTTTGATCTTCTTGGTGTATTTTGAGAGAAACTTCTTGTTGTATTTCTTGCACACTGTAAAGTTACAATAGTAAAGAGTAAACTTTCAGTGTTTTTAAAACAATTTGTACAAGTATAAGAAATGGATACGTTCATACTGTTAATTTAATAGACTGTATTTGATATTTATTTAAGATTCTCCCCTCTTTTAGTTTAAGATATAGAGTTGCGCTGTTACAAAAAAATTGTAATGGCTCTAAATAAAAAATTTATAATATTTTTTATTTATATTACATAATATTTTTACATTGTTCTTACAACATTAGTTAAAGGATTATATTTTACAAGGCGATCATGAAGAATGAGACAATATGCAGTAGTTTTTTCTGGTATATTCTTGCTTGTTTCGAATTCTAATCTGACATCAACAGCTCCACCTTTAATGGTATCTATTTGTCGGCTACAGTCAATTACATATAATGTGGTTTGTTTAGAAAAGTCTTCTGGAGTTAGAGAAACTTGAATGAACTCTCTGTTATAATATACCACTTGGAAGTTAGCAAACATTTCATAAAGTGTTACAAAATTCTTTTGATCAAAATTGAGATTTAAATTATCATATGGGTAAACTTCAGAATTTAAATACAATTTTATATTTGTGATGTTACAATGATCAAATTCTGACATAGTCTTGTGAATATTATTTTTTCGATCAGTATGGAATGCTGCAATAACAAAACGAGGTTTTTCCAGTTGACTTGTCGTTTTCACTGCCTAGGTATGTTTTTGACTTTGCTGTAAAAGTGGATACTCTAACAACTCCCAGGAACGAAAGCCGATAGGCAAATCTTTTCCACATTCTATATATTGCAAAAATTGGATTTTGTGAGCATCAGATAATGACACATGAGGTACTTTCCAAACAACTTTATTTAGGTGAACTTTTGGTTTTTCTGTAGCTACAGAACTAACTGCAGCGTTGGTGTCTGTATTGGCACGTACCAGAATTAAATTTTGACTTGCTGAAATCACTAGGCGACGAAAATCTTCACAAAAGCCAAGTAGTAATTTTAGAGGAATGCATACTGCAAAATTTCCGTTAACGTCACACATATTTGGAGTGCCTTCAAGATTCCATCCTGCATTATACCATCGAATTATTTCGTTTTTGGAATATGATAGATAGGTCTTAATCGTTGATGTGATTCCAGGATTTCTTGTTCGATCGACTACTGTTCTACCAAGTTCATAACGAATTTCTTCAAAGAGGAATGCAAAACCATTATTAATGAATCTTAATGTTGGACTGTACTTATTTTCTGAGTTTAAAAGTTTTCCTTCCAGGTACAGGAAACTTTGAGAAGGTGAGTGTACACGTCTTGAGTTTGTATAGGGATTCTTATCTCATCATTATTGAAAAATGTAGTATTTGCATAAGGTGTGTAGGAATGATATTCAAAATTGGTTATAGCATTATCCACAAGAACATTATCAGGCACTCGTAGTATATTAAGCCTCATTTTTTTTGTTTAAACACACACCGGAACAAACAGAAAAGTTTTTTAAGTCTTACACTTATACTTAATTTTATTCTGCAAATGAATGCTTTGAATTGTCCTCTCTCTATAGTTTTCTTCTTTTTCTTCTTATTTTTTTCTTCTTTATGTTTAGCCGTTGTTAAGTTCGTACCTTTAATCCCAAAGATACTAAAAATTGCTTATTGATAGGTGTTAACTGTTTCACTTGTTGTCTGATACTGGCGTTTTTATAGATTGGCTGTAGATATTTTATAGGTTGTTCCTGTTGTGATAAATAATTAGATGGATTATCATATATGAAAACCATGTCAATTAAGTCGTTTTAAATGCAATCTTATCGTAACAACTTCAGTTTTAAAATTAACCAAATTTCCATTTTGGTCTGTTATTTTAATAATAATCTCATTTATATATCTTGTATTGATTGGTAGATAAATAACGTTGGTGGGATTTTCAACAATTTTGTAACCAGGCGGGACATTGGGGTAAAACATATGGATTATATGGACGGGTATATCATTGTTGAAAGAATTCTGAATTAAATTGCATTCAATGCAAATAGCATTTACTTTTGAAATGCTGATTGGATAATCTGAATAGTGCCATTTCTTAGGTTTTAATTTTCTATTTTCAAATCCTAATAAAGGACCAATGGTGTTAGATTTCTCAAAATCAATTTCTTTGTTTCTTTGTTACATTTTATTTCACATTTAAATGTGTTATGATTAGCTCTCAATATTAATACAGGTTTTTCTGTTTTTTTATTTTTCTTATTATCATCTTTTTCCAGAGGTTTCAAATTCTTCTGTATAGGTTGTGATGATAATACAGATGGTACAGCTGTCTCCTTTTGTTGTTCTTCATGATCAGTTAGCAAAGTGTGAAGCGTTTTTTCAATATCCTGTATTTCATAGGTGCCCACCGGTAATTCTAATTTCATACCGTTAATATAAAACTTGTTGTTGGTTTCATCGATATTTGAGATGGTATTAAAGGTCATAAAATCAATTAACCCCATGACATACGTAGCATCATCTTCTAGAATAATTGGTGGGTAAATCTTGTTACTGAGAATTGAAGCACGTTCAGAGAACGTAAATGTATATGAAGACATCTTAATCTGTCAAAGGTTACCAAATAACTAAAACTATTTGTATGGTTTTATTAAATATATTCACTTAATTATTTTTACTATTTACAATTTTCAACTAGATTATTATTACGTAGTTATTAACAAGTTTCAACTCGCATTAATACTAATGTTTCCTTTCGGCACCTGGTACAATATGAGACCCTTTGAATTCCATAATCTGTACATTTACCAGACTTGTAAACTTGAAAACTTGCACCACAATCATCACATTTAAATGTTAGTATTATACCTCTTCTATTGTCTGCCATTTTGTTTTTTTTTCTAATTACCTCTTGAAGCACAACACACAGAGCAGCTTGAATTTAGTAATTTTCTTTGCATGGGTGTTCCGCAATATAGACAATAAACAGTAGAGCTAGAGCTACGTTTTTCAGTAATTATTCTTTTAGTTCCACACTTGTTACACCAGCAGTCCATAAGAACCGTACACTGATAATGTTCATCGGTAGGAACAGGCATTTATAAAAAATATATGAATGTATATTGTTCAAAGGTTTTCAAAGTAATGAGACAAATTTGATTTGTTTACGCCTTTTATTGAGATAAAAAATATAAACATAAGTGTCCACAATTAAAACTGTTATAGTTCTGAAACTTATTATAGTTATATACAATTTTACATAGTTCAGTGGAATTAAAATATTTTATAAGTTCAAATGGAGGCCTAAGGTTTCCAAAGCTATCAAAATAGGTTACTGTTGAACCGCTTTTCTTATATGCTGTCCAATGAATTCCAGGACCAATTGTAGAATCTAAGTTGATAACTCCTCTTTCAATTTTATGAATTTTTTTAGGTAAATTGTCTCTCATGAACACTCCTCGGAAATTTGGAATTTTCCAGATTTTTGCATATTTATCTATATCAATATTTGTTAGCGGACGTTGTGGTAGTTTTTTGGAGGGTGTAACAAAAGACCGAAGCCTTTTTTGTAAGGACGTAAGTATAGTCCTTTTCCTCCTACAGCAATAGACTCCATTTGTCTATTAAGTCGTTTAGCTTCCTCTAATTTTTGTTTTGCCATCTTAGCATCATTTATTACTTTTGCAACAGCTGATCCTCCTGCGGCGATCGATCCCAGAGCAGAAAGTCCTGCAAAAATGGGAATAAGGGGTAAAATACCACCCTTCTTAGGTACTTGTATGATACGAGGTGGAGTAGACTTGATATGTTTCTTAATTGATTTAGCAGATTTCAATGCAACTTTTATGACAGCACCTAAAGTACGAGGTTTATGTTTAAGCACATGTTTCCTTATTTGACTTATAGCTCTTGTAAACCCTAGAAATTTTCTGCTCGGTTTTTTCTTCAACACTCCACTTTTTCTTAACTTTTTTGTTTTACACCTTGACTTTATTTTAACCATACTTCTCTCTTGATTATAGTACGTTTTATATGAATGTTCAGTAAATACTGATAAAATTTTAAGAGAAACTATTTTTTATACTAATTGATTCTGTTCACTTTTGTCACTGGGGTAGTGTCATGTTCAAAACCACCATCACTATCATCTAGTTTTCTTTTTCGATTTTGTTGATTGTCAAAAATAAGAGGTTCATCTAAATCAAGTTTTAACTTTTTAGGAATTACTTCTTCGTCATTAAGTTGTTGTGATTTTCTTTTACCCACTCGAAATTTACGAGTTTGAGGAGATATTAGACGACGTTTTATATTTTCAGAATTATAAATGTCATCATCACTGGTATCCCTTTTACGTTTTCGGTTATATTCAATTTCCATATTCATATCAATTTCTTGAGGTTCATTTACAGGTTTTTCTTTTTTGTTTATTTTTTTTATTTGAACCTTTCACATTCCACATCATTACCATTCAAAATTGTTATGCCGTCTTGTATATTCTTGAGAGTATTTTCAATCATAAGTTTAGTTTTTTCCATTAACTTTATACACTTTCGAATCGTTTGTTTATTAGTAGGTCTTTTCAAGCCCATACCTAATTTCACTTTAGTTTTCATTGCTCCTACAATACCGAGAGCTGCTATTCGTTCACCTACATATGCGTCTTTAGAATGAAATCTCTGAAGAGCTTCTTCAGCTAATATTTTATCTGCCTTATGACGTAACTTTGTATCACTTTCACTTTCATAAAATTTATCGTGTTTTAAACAGCTAGCATCTAGTGGATTAGTTGGTAGACTTCCTTGTAATAGACGTTGTTTGAGTTTTGTTCCAGGCCCACAATAATTATAACCTGGTATATGCATTTCAAACGGTAAATTATTTATAGCTGAATTTAATAAACCTTGACCTGAATATAACTTCATGATGTTATTTCATTAACTATCACCTTAAAACTAACATATATTATTTGTTTTGTGAATATTTATCTCATTTTATAGTAATGTGTCAAAGAATGAGGGTGGTAAAACAAAAAACTTCTTTAGCTATTGAAAATGATAATTTCAATAGTATACCTGAAAATAAAAAGCATGGTCCATTGTTTCCGTCAACTGTGAGGTGTATTCTGGTGGGGCCAAGTAATTGCGGTAAAACCAATGTTATGGTTAATCTAATTGAACACTTGAACGGACTGAGATTTGAGAATGTTTATTTTTATTCAAAGTCCTTGTATCAACCGAAATATGTTTATCTGGAGAAGTTACTAAAGCCAATACAAGGCATCGGTTATTACCCGTTCAATGCTAGCGAAAATATTCTACATCCTTCAGAAGCAAAAAAAAATTCAATATTTATATTGATGATGTGGCTTGTGACAATCAAGATGTTATACGTCAATATTTCTCTATGGGAAGGCACAGTCTAGTGGACTCGTTTTATCTGTCTCAGACATATGCGAAGGTCCCAAAACATCTCATTAGAGATAACGCAAATTTTTTGGTTCTTTTCAAACAAGATAATTTAAATTTGAAACATGTTTATAATGATCATATTGGTAGTGACATGTCGTTTGAACAGTTTAAAAGCTTATGTGCCATGTGTTGGTACAGACCATATGGATTTTTATGTATCTCTAAAGACAGCAACATCAATGAGGGACGTTACAGAAGAGGTTTTGATCACTATATATGTTTCGAATAAGAGAATTAATTTTAGTATAATCATTAACATCATAAGTGTAAGATATATCAGAAACTGATTGAACCAGATCAATAGCGGATAATAGCAGATAAAAGCGGATCAAAAGCGGATCGAAAGCGGATTGAAAGCGGATCAAAAGCTCATGACAACCAGATACTAACTCTCTAATTAGCAACATGAATCTATTAGAGAAGGAAAAATTACAGCTTCTCAAACATGGTGAAATTGTTAAGGAAAAGTTATTTTCTCCCATAACAAAACATCTAAAGGACATTGAAAGTAAACTGAGTCACAAGGAACATAAAACCGATGGAGCTAGTAAGGTGGAAGAAGAGAAAACTTTTTTTAAAACTGAGGATCCTAGTCATGTTGATGAAGAAAAAGATTTTATTTTCAACGATGAACTATACCCATCAATACTATCACATCAAGCTGAATCGCTGTATCAGGAAACACCGAAGATTCCTCGTAAACTTTCAACGAGTTTATCCACACCTACAGGTCAGTTACGATTATTGCAAGATGAAAATGAAGATCCGAGTGAAAATAAAATGACAATTCTTCAAGAAATCACATCTGATGATGAGATAGGATCATTACATTCTCCTGCAACACCTGGACGGTTTGCTGATATTGCTGAAAAATCCTATGTTGACTATTTAGACCAGTATGATCCATTACCCAGAAAATATATAAATGACATGTATTATGATGATGATAATAAGGAATTTGATCATAAGTATGGTGTCAGATTAGATACCGATACTGAGAAACTTATGATTGGTGACTCAAGATTAGATATTGATGGATCTGATATTATCGTTAAGAAGAAACGATATCGAGGTAGTATGGGGTTATATGAATTATTGTTCAAAAAACGACCGAAAGGCTACTCTAAAGAAGATGAAGATAATTATAAACAAATTGTAGCAAAAACTAATGCTCATAGACGTTATTATAAACCTAACAAACAAATAGATGGTAGCAAAATGAAAAAATATAAAAAAAATATTGCTCCTATGGTGGCAGGGAAAGGAATTTTTATGGAAGTGGATAACAATAAAATTGATTACGTTTATTGGGATGATCCAAATGAACTTGTTGATAGGTTACGATTACTACTCGCTTCACAAACAACAGGACATACAGACCACACAAACGAAATAACATCAATTATTGAGGAATTGAGAGAGGCTGGTATAATTATTTAAAAATGAACTCTAATAGTAGTGTGAAGAGGCAAATAGTTGAAGAAATCCATAAAGCAGCCAGGATAAATTTTAAAAGACGAAAAGTCATTATTAAATCTTTAGATGATCTCTTTCAAGCTGATTTAGTGGAAATGATACCATACGCTAGAGAAAATAAAGGCTATAAATACATATTGGTTGTAATCAATTGTTTTTCAAAATTTGTTTGGGCCTATCCCATAAAGTCAAAAAATAAGTCTGAGGTTTGCTCAGCCATGGAGAAAGTTTTAAAACAGCAAACACCTAAGAATCTGCATACTGATGCTGGTACAGAATTTTTCAATAAAGATTTTAAGAAGTTAATGAACAAATATAAGGTGAATCATTATAAGGTGTTTAGCGAGAAAAAAGCGTCAATTGTGGAACGAGTAAATCGAACTTTGAAAAACATGATGTGGAAAGAATTCAGTTTACAGGGTCATTACAAATGGTTGAATATTCTACCGGAAATCGTGAGAAAATATAATAATTCCAAACATAGAACCATAGGTATGAAACCAGTTGAGGTCATGAAAAAGGATGAAAAGCATTTATTAAAAACAGTCTATAATAGAATTAAAGTGGCATCAAAGAAACGAAAATTTCAAGTTGGTGATTATGTTCGTATATCAAAATTACGAGGAGTTTTTGATAAAAAATACCAACCAAATTGGTCCACAGAGATATTTAAGATAAGGAAAGTTCAGCTTACAAATCCAACAACATACCTGCTGATTGATGAAAACAATCATGACATTTTGGGTGGTTTCTATGAAGAATAATTGTTAACAGTTAAATATCCCAATGCATTTCTAATTGAACGGATCTTGAAACGAAAGAAACCCAATAAAATTTTTGTAAAGTGGTTAGGTTTTGATGATAAACATAACAGTTGGATACAGACAGATGACCTTGAAAATTGATATAAAACTGTTGAATAATTATCACTTTCATTAATATTCTATTATTGTTCAACTTAATCAGTTCGAGTCGTCAAGTATTTGTGCAGTTACAATGTTTATCGTGGATTTGCAGTACTTTCAGTATGGAGATGCTATTTTGTGTAAGGAAATTGCAATCATTAATGTAGAAAACGGTTGGTACTCACACAAATTTGTTACAATGCCTGTCAGTTTTAATCATTTGACTGATACCATTCAACAACACATGGTGTATACAAAAAAAGAGCATCATGGATTAGAATGGAATAATAAGGATTGTTTAAGGTATGAACAAATATCTGAATACATAAAAAATTGTATTAAGTGTGATAAGACTCTGGTAATGGTCAAAGGATTACAGAAGAAACGTTGGCTGGAGAAACTGATTCCTAATAAGGTTGTGGACTTATTAGAAGAAAGCTGCCCTTCCATAGAGAAATTAAAGCTGTTTTTAAAGTCACATCATTGTAATCAACATGTATATAGTAATAAATTAAACTGTGCCGTAGAAAATGTAAATTTGTTAAGAAATTGGTATGTGTATTGTAGGAAATAAAACTCTTAGAACTAGATATATGTTTTATTTTTTATATTTACTTAAATTAGTAAGTAAGTAAAACTAATTATCTATAAAAAAATCTTGCCCATTTTGAAATATTTGAGACTCTTGGAATTCGTCTTCGTCTATTTCCTTCAAGTTGGAACACTTTAACTTTTTAGCAGCTGAAGGTCCACTTGTTTCATTTTCTTCACCTTCATCTTCCTCTAAATTAAAACTGTACCTTTTTACAGCCTTTTCAAAAAGACCTATTTCCTCTTCATTCTCAACATTCATTCTAATATATTTTAGAGGAAGATTACCAAATTTACGCCTTAACGTAACTTCTTTTGGAGAATATGATAAGGATACTAGCACTACATTTTTTTTAATTTTCACTTCCTTCACACCATAACTATAAATATAAACAAGAAATAAAATAAATAACAATTCAACAAAACAATACGTATTCACAAAAATACTTACCGAAAAATTTGTTTCATTACTGCATATAGCATTTTCAAAGGAAAATTAATTTCATCTTTGGTGGAAATTAAAAGGGTACTTGGAATTGTTGCCATTTTGATCTAATAAGTAGACTTGAGTATATAACAGATGAATTAATGTTTTGAACTAACATTCCTTATTATTCAACTTGCTTTTATATTAAAGGCTAAGAGAAAAAATAAAACTTGCTCATGAAACTTGAATTTCTACAAATCATCAACATTTAAGATATTTTCCATTTGTATATAAAAATTCTTATTTGTTATTATATAATACTTTATATTTTAATCCAAATATAGAATTGCTACCATAATTCTCATGGGTGGAGTTACATCTTTACAAAAAAATATTATATTATTGCAACCATTTTGAATATAAAATCCTACCCTTTAAGATAGAAAACACAAATAAACAAACTTGTATAATTTAGATTAGTCTTGTGAATCACCAATCAAAATATTATATGGGAGGAGCTGTAATTTGTTTATTGACGCTTACAAATAGAAAACCACTTTTAATAACTTATGTAGGAGGAGTAGTAATTTGTTTATTTATGCAAACAAATAGAAAACTACATTTGCTGACCACCTACATGCCTTGTATTAATAAATCACATATAATTGTGATAAATAATTTACGTCAGCAATATGGAAACATTAATTTTACCTCGCTTATCTGTAAAAAAATTGATGATCGGCGCCAGTAAGTCGTTAAAAATGCAATTAACATAAACATAAGACGCCAGCCTGTCTGTAAAAATCATTATCTCTCGAAAAATGATGTTTTTGTTAACCTTTGGGATAAATAAAAATCACATGATGTTTGTTACATTAATTAAATTTATTAGTTTCCATGAATTACGTATGCACTTTATTTATCTGCTAGTAATTCACTGTATTGCAATAGTCATTGAGAAGATGTTGTACTGTACCATTTGTTTTAATGTAAATAATTTACGTAGTGGTTTTCAAAGTAGAAATGTTTATTGTTTTGATTGCCAGCGTATCACATTCCATGAAGGTGATGATGACCGCAGAGAAGCTAATAAAGAAAATAAAAGGCCGCGTACCTAATAGTGAAGCACAGATCTTAAAGTGTTGTTAACCTATAATTTCTTTCGTGTAAGATGGAGTGTATTGTTGCTAATGTAGTTAAGAAAATTGAAACTGTTGGTAAGTTAGTTAAAACAAAAACAGAATATTTACAGTGGGTTCATTTTTTGAAAAAAATTATACTTCTTAAAAAATACATAAAAAATAAAGAGGGACCGATAAAAAATTATTCGAAATTAGAAGCTAATTTAACTTTTCTTAAATATTATTATTTGCAATTTAAAAATAAATTAAGGCTTAAAAAATCGTAATCTTGTAAATATGTTAGAAACTTAGTTTGGCAAGATACAGAGTCATGTTTTAAAAATAGGATAAAATCAGGAATCATTGTCAATTTTACAATAAAGGAACCACATGAATTCCTTAAAAAAGCTTTCAAAAGTTTTTCAGCAAAAATTAAAAAGGAATTAAAGAAGTCTTTGTTAAAAGTTAATTGTATATTTTATGCAAACTTTATAAAAACATCTAACGGAGAAACGGATATTAAACATTTTTCAAACAAAAATGAAGTTATAGACGTTAATACTAACTTAAAAGAGTGGTTTATGGAAAATGTTCAAAATAGGATTTTAAGTAAATTGGAAAATTTTCAGGAACGTGATTCTGGATGGGCTTTGTATGAAATATTGCATTTAAAAGTAAATATAAATCATTATAGACCAATAAATGTTGGTATGTCAACTTTTGTGGACGTACCAGCATTTATTAAGAAAACAAAAGCAGTTTTAAATATAAAAAATAATGATGAGTATTGTTTTTTGTGGTCAATTGTTGCAGCATTGCATCCATGTGATGCTAACAAAAACCCATGTAGAGTCAGTTCTTATCAGCATTTTAGTAGAGTTTTAAAATATGATAATATTCAATTTCCTATATCTTTGAAAGACATCCCAAAATTTGAAAAAAAATAACAAATTGTCTATTAACTTATTTATGGTTAATAAAAAGAGTATAGTTCCTGTGAGTTTAAGCAAAAATAATTATTCACCTCGCATAAATTTACTCATGTTGTCAACTTTCGACCATTCTGTTAATTCAAATTCAGATGATGACAATGAAAATAATTCTGAAAAAATATAATTTTTCATTTTGCTCTTATAAAAGACTTATCCAAACTCTTAAACAGACAAATGGGAAATTTTTCTCATAAAAAATGGTTGTGTGAAAGATGTTTAAATCATTTTAAAACAAAGGAAAATTTAGATAAACATTTCATAAAATGTCAAGTTATGAATACTACCAAAATTGTCACTCCTTCAGAGACAGATAAAAATTTAAAATTTAAAAATCATAAAAATAAAGAACTTGTCCCTTTTACTATATATGCTGATCTAGAAAGTATTCTAGAGAGGTATGAAGATAAAAAATCAACAAGTTCTACACAAAAATATCAGAAACACATACCATTTAGCATAGTTTTTTATGTAAAATGTGCTTATAATGATTCACTTTCTGAATTCTATCAATATACTGGTAGGGATTGTGATATATGGTTTGTTAAAAAACTTCAAAAAATAGCTTATAAACTTGATAATATTTTTAACAATCCCTTGCCAATGAAACCACTATCAGCTCAACAACATAGCTTTTATGCTAATTCAGAACATTGTCATATTTGTTGTAAAAATTTTCAAGATGGTGACATTAAAGTGCATGATCACTGTCCCCTTACAGGTGAATTTAGAGGGGCTGCTCATAATTCCTGCAATATTAATTATAAGGATGATTATAACGTTCCTGTATTTTTTCACAATTTATCAGGATATGACAGTCATTTCTTTATAAAAGCGTTAAGTACTGCTATTAATGGAACTGTCAGTTTACTGCCAATTAATAAATAACGTTACATTTCCTTTACCAAACAAATTGCCAATACCAAAATTTCCTTTAGATTTTTAGATTCATTTCGATTCATGGCCAGTAAGTTAAGTGACTTAGCATCATATTTAGAACCTAGTCAAAAGTTGATCACACGAAAATACTGTAGTACGGATCATGAATTTAATTTACTTCAACGTAAAGGTGTTTTTCCTTATGATTATATTGATAGTTGGGAAAAATTACAGGAAACTCATCTACCAGATATAAAATGTTTTGATAACAAGTTAGAAGAAACTAGTATCTCTAGAGATGATTATAATCATGCGAAAAATGTTTGGCAAAATTTTAATATTAGGAACATACAAGAATATTCTGAATTATACCTGAAAACTGATGTATTGTTGTTAGCTGATATATTCGAGAATTTTAGAAAGACTTGTCTAAAAACTTATGAATTAGACCCAGCACATTATTACACAGCTCCAGGGCTAGCTTTCGATGCCATGTTAAAGGTAACGGAAATTGAATTAGAACTTCTAACAGACATTGATATGATTATGTTCATTGAATCTGGAATTAGAGGTGGCATATCACAATGCTCAAACCGGTATAGAAGGGCTAACAATCCCTACATGAAGGAAGAGTTCAACCCTAGTGAACCAACTTCCTATTTAATGTATTATGATATTAACAACATGTATGGGACAGCAATGTGTGAGCCCTTACCTTACGGACATTTTGAATGGGTAGACCCTTATTCAGTGAACATTCAAAATATTTCAGATGACTGAATTTGGCTACATTTTTGAAGTTGATATAGATTATCCAAAGGAACTACATGAAAGTCATAAAGATCTCCCTTTCTGTCCGGAACGTATGGTACCACCAACTTCACGTTCTAAAAATAAAAAATTATTAACAACACTTTACAATAAACAAAAGTATGTGATTCATTATAAAACAGGCTCTTGAAGCCGGGTTGAAAATATCTAAAATACATAACATTCTAAAATTTAAGCAGTCACGATGGATGAAAAAATATATAGAACTGAATACACAGTGTAGAATGCAAAGCACTAATAATTTTGAAAAAACTTTTACAAACTAATGAACAACAGTGTGTTCGGTAAAACAATGGAGAACGTAAGAAAATATAAAAACGTAAAGTTGGTTAACAGATGGAAAGGGCGATTCGGTGCAAACTACTATATATCTTAACCAAATTTTCATAGTAGTCATATCTTTGAAGAGAATATGGTGATTATAGAAATGAACAAAACGGAAATTATTTTCAATAAACCTATATATATTGGATTTTCCATTCTAGATATTTCAAAAACATACTTATATGACTTTCACTATAACTATATTCTAAAAACTTTTGGAAAAAAAGCAAAACTTTTATATATGGACACAGATTCTTTAATTTATCACTTCTTTGTAGACAATATTTACGAAGAAATGAAAAAATAACTTCATAGGTTTGATACTTCAGACTATCCTCCAGATAATATATATCAAATTCCTCAAATTAATAAAAAAGTCTTAGGTAAAATGAAAGATGAAATTAATGGTAAAATTTTGCTTGAGTTTATTGGTTTGAGATCAAAAATGTATGCCTTAAGAATTTTAAATGCAATTATTAAGAAAGTTAAAGGTATAAAAAAATCTGCTTTGAGAAAAATTACTTTTGAAGATTTCTATCAATGTCTGTTTTATAACTCTGTAAAGGAGGCATCACATAACCTAATAAGATCAAATAAACATGAGGTCTATTCAATAGAACAAAAAAAAATCGCATTGAGTCCATTCGATGATAAGCGTATTATTAACTATATTTCACCTGATACATTACCTTGGGGATACATATAATTTTAGAACCCACTGGATATTCTTTTTTGTTGAGACTAACTATAACAGTTACTTTTTCAGAAACTAGTAAAAAATGCATTTCATTTAAGCACTGATTGAAGTATATAAAGATGGTAGAACCCTTTCAAAGTGTTTACAGTATCAGATCTGCTTTCAACAAGAAAAAAAGAGCTCTACCCATTTGGAAGAAAAATTGTTACATGATTCTCAACAGACCTATCAATTAACCATCCAAAGAAGACAGCTTCATAATGACATCGAGGTTTGAAATGATCAGTGTACGTGATAAACAAAGACAGCAAAAATATACATTCTACCGAAGAAGAAGAGATCAAAACTACTGATAAGCGATACGCTAGGTTAGCCCACCCCTCGTACAAGCCAGACAAGGACAGCCTTCGCTAAACAAGGATAGCTGAACAGCTAGCGAAGAAGAAGAGATCAAAATTACTGATAAGTGATACGCTTTTCCCAGCAAACCTTTCTGGTTATTGGCGATCTCTTCACCATCTACGTCTAGCCAAATTGTCACTTTTTGTCAACTTTGTCACACCTAAGATGTCCTTTTGTCGCCTAATCCATTGTTTGAGACAATTTCTTGATGACAAAGTGACAAACTACCCTCTGGACATTGGCGATGCCATTCTACAAGAACTGGGGACCCCCCTATTACGGTGGACAGTTTGAGGGACATGCCATCGAGTTGTCACAGGAACGCCCCATCTTATCTACTCACGTAACCTATATGGGATCGTATCTGTTTCCATTGTAGTCTGTTTAGAATTACGGTGCTTATGTGTATTTACTAATAGGAAAGAAGGATCTCTAATTTATCGGAATCTATCTGATAGTCCAATACAGCGCGTTTTCTTTATTGGAATTAATGGGATTTTAATGTACCCTGTTATCGTATGGATTTCTGTATGCACGTAACCTATGGGATCGTATCTGTTTCCATTGTAGTCTGTTTAGAATTACGGTGCTTATGTGTATTTACTAATAGAAAAGAAGGATCTGTAATTTATCGGAATCTATCTGCCAGTCCAATACAGCGAGTTTTCATTATTGGAATTAATGGGATTTTAATGTACCCTGTTATCGTATGGATTTCTGTATGCACGTAACCTATGGGATCGTATCTGTTTCCATTGTAGTCTGTTTAGAATTACGGTGCTTATGTGTATTTACTAATAGAAAAGAAGGATCTCTAATTTATCGGAATCTATCTGCCAGTCCAATACAGCGAGTTTTCTTTATTGGAATTAATGGGATTTTAATGTACCCTGTAATCGTATGGATTTCTGTATGCACGTAACCTATGGGATCGTATCTATTTCCATTGTAGTCTGTTTAGAATTACGGTGCTTATGCGTATTTATTAATAGAACAGAAAGACCGCTAATTTATCGGAATCTATCTGCCAGTCCAATACAGCGAGTTTTCTTTATTGGAATTAATGGGATTTTAATGTACCCCGTAATCGTATGGATTTCTGTATGCACGTAACCTTTGGGATCGTATCTGTTTCTATTGTAGTCTGTTTAGAATTACGGTGCGTCTGCGTATTTCCAAACAGAATAAAAAATGTTTAGAATGGTTTGTCTATAATCAATAAGAGTAGTGTGGGGGTCACTTGAGGACAAAAAACACGTGGTCTGTGGGGTCACTAACCTCAACCTAACGGCAAGAGCGCTAACCTAACGGGAGAAGGCGTCAGGACACCTAACGGTCGTAGGTCGGGAGTGCGCGGGGTAGGGAACGCGGTGGCATGCGGTGTGTAGGGAACGCGGTGGTGTGCTCGCGGGTCCTTCGGGAGACTTGGCGGGCTTCGAGTCGAGGGCGGGTTGCCGGGAACGCGGTGGCATGCGGGGAGTAGGGAATGCGGAACGGGGGTGCATCGTAGGGAATGCAGCGGCGGCTTCCGTCGGGGGTGCGTGACGTCATTCGGGAAACGGACTGGCTCGTGTCGGGTGCTTGTCGCAGGAGTGTATCACAGCAAGATGCATTGGCCGTTGCAGATACAGTAGCAAAACACATCTTACGAACATATTCAACGGGATGAACGAAACGTATTTTGAACAACGAAATAAATTATCCTATGCGCGAGAGCGGCAACTCGTTCGAGTCTCTGCTTTCGTCGGATAAACCAGGGCCACGAGGGCGCCTAGTCCGGGCGTTAGATCTCTTAATATAGATAATTCGGCAATTTTAAGCAAAAAATGTACCGAAAATGCATCATGAATAATTAATAGGTTCCCAAATATTTGGTAATTAGCATTTCATTACAAATAATAAAATAATTCAGATTCAATGAAGGCAATAACAAAAGATAACGAAACCGCAACAGCATGTTGGTGAACTGATAACCATGTGAAACTCGAGCACTGTTTGAAAGTGCAGTGGCTGATTTATTGTAAACAAGGAAATCGTTAATTATAAAAGTAGATGCGGTTTTCATTGAAAAGATAATGTGTGTTTGTAAAAAATGGATTTTGTATCGAGTGCAGGGTAATTCGGAAAGAATACCGTTGGAGAAATGGTTGGAACCACTACAAAAGCTAGAAACAGACCGTAAAAACGACTGGAACCGTAGAAATCGCAGTAGGAAATGGTTGGAGCCGCTACAAAAGCTAGAAACATCCCGTAGAAACGACTAGAAACTTAGAAATATCTGGTAGAATGGTTGGAGCCACTACAAAAGCTAGAAATGTCCCGTAGAAACGACTAGAAACTTAGAAATGGCTGGTTGAAGCCGCTACAAATGTTAGAAACGTCCCGTAGAAGCGACTGGGACAGTAGAAATCGCAGTAGGAAATGGTTGGAGCCAATACAAATGCTAGAAACGGCCCATAGAAACGACTAGAACCATAAAAACGGCTGATTGAAGCCACTACAACAGCTAGAAACGTTCCGTAGAAACGAGTGGGACAGTAGAAATGGCTGGTAGAATGGTTGGTACCTCTTCAAAAGCTAGAACCGTCCCGTAGAAACGACTAGAAACTTAGAAATGGCTGGTTGGAGCCACTACAAAAACTAGAAATGACCCGTAGAAACGACAGGAACCGTAAAAACAACTGGTAGAACGGTTGAAGCCACTACAAATGCTAGAAACGGCCCGTAGAAACGACAGGAACCGTAGAAATGAGTGGTAGAATGATTGGAGCTAGAAAGCTAGAAATGGCCCGTATAAACTACTGGGCCAGTAGAAATGACTGGTAGAATGGTTGAAGCCACTACAACAGCTAGAAATGACCCGTAGAAACGACTAGAACCTTAGAAATGGCTGGTTGAAGCCGCTGCAAAAACTAGAAATGGCCCGTATAAACGACTGGGACATTAGAAACGTCTGGTAGAAATGACTGAAGCCGCTACAAAAACTAGAGACGTCTCGTAAAAACTACTGGGCCAGTAGAAACGACTTGTAGAATGGTTGAAGACACTATAAAAACTAGAAAAGACCCGTAGAAACGACTAGAAACTTAGAAATGGCTGGTTGGTGCCACTACAAAAACTAGAAATGACCCGTAGAAACGACAGGAACCGTAAAAACAACTGGTAGAATGGTTGAAGCCACTACAAATGCTAGAAATGTCCAGTAGAAACGATTGGGATAGTAGAAACGGCTGGTAGAAATGGTCGAAGCCGCTACAAAAACTAGAAACGTATCGTAAAAACTACTGGGCCAGTAGAAACGACTGGTAGAATGGTTGAAGACACTACAAAAACTAGAAATGACCCGTAGAAACGACTAGAAACTTAGAAATGGCTGGTTGGAGCCACTACAAAAACTAGAAATGACCCGTAGAAACGACAGGAACCGTAAAAACAACTGGTAGAATGGTTGAAGCCACTACAAATGCTAGAAATGTCCCGTAGAAACGATTGGGATAGTAGAAACGACTGGTAGAAATGGTCGAAGCCGCTACAAAAACTAGAAATGTCCCGTAGAAACGACTGGTACAGTAAAAATGTTTGGTAGAATGGTTGAAGCCACTACAAAAACTAGAAATGTCCCGTAGAAACGACTGGTACAGTAGAAACGGTTGGTAGAAATGGTCGAAGCCGCTACAAAAAGTAGAAATGTCCCGTAAAAACAACTGGGACAGTAGAAACGACTGATTGAAACCGTACAAAAGCTAGAAACGTTCCGTAGAAACAACTAGAACCTTAGAAACGGCTGGTAGAAGCCACTACAAAAGCTAGAAACGTCCCGTGGAACCGACTGGGACAGTAGAAATGGCTGGTAGAATGGTTGAAGCCACTACAAAAACTAGAAACGGCCCGTAGAAACTACTGGACAGCAGAAATGGCTGGTAGAATGGTTGAAGCCGCTACAAAAACTAGAAACGTCTCGTAAAAACGACTGGGACCGTAGAAACGACTGGTAAAATGGTTGGAGCCACTACAACAGCTAGAAACGTTCCGTAGAAACAACTAGAACCTTAGAAATGGCTGGTTGAAGCCGCTGCAAAAACTAGAAATGGCCCGTATAAACGACTGGGACAGTAGAAACGTCTGGTAGAATGGTTGGAGCCACTACAAAAGCTAGAAATGTCTCGTAAAAACAACTGGGCCAGTAGAAATGGCTGGTAGAAATGGTTGGAGCCACTACAAAAGCTAGAAATGGTTGAAACCGTTACAAAGGGTAGGGCCGTAGAAATGGTAGTTAGAAATGATTGAACTGTTGAAGCAGAAACGTTGCTACAAATGGTTTGAAACAAATCCGTAGCAAAAAAAGTATAGAACAGGAATGTTGGAAATGTGAAAGTGTGAATAAATATATAACTTTTTCTTAGTCAGGGAACAAACAAATGTTTTACACAAAACGTATTCACTGGTACATAAAACTTTTTTCTGGGTGTACATAACTTTAACATCAATCGGTTATTAGTTATAAGTTTTTCTAAGCCGGGGAACAAACTTTTTTCTAAGACAGAAGTCAGTACAAACATATCTTTTCTAGGTACTCAAAACGTATGTTTCTACTAATGAGAGTAAAATGAACAAATTATTTGAAAAATTCCACAGGGGTTTTACTTATATATCTCTAGCACAAAGTGTAAGGGGGTAGCAAATATTTACTTATATCTAGCAGGACCTTATAAATGCTAGAAAACGTCATATGCTCATCAAAGAATTTATCTTAAAAAAATGCAACTCAACAAACAAGGTAATTTAACGGGCATATGAAACGTAGGAACAATTTGCTTCCCCCAGAGGCCTACAACTCTCTCAGCATATAAGATAATATTCAGCAAAATCTTGCAAGTTAGTCTAAAAAAGAGTATATTTTTACTCCTACAAACTAAAAGCAAATTTATGTCTTACAGGAGGAGGAAAAGGCTGAGAATTTGTTGCTGGAGAACGTAATTAGGTACGGTAGCGGCAATCACAGGGTTTCGAACACATTGTTGGCTCATCATCATCATATATCATGGCAGAATATTCAAAATTTTACAGTTTTATAAATTTATATTGTTTTTCGAATCAGGTAGTAGGTATTTTGGGTCTGTCTTTCAAAAATTATTATAAATAATCTATTAGAAAAAAGTTTCTCTTAAAATAAGACTGATTACGAGGGTTACATGGTTCTCACGGAAGTAAAAAACATGTTGACGTATTTTGGTTTTGCTGATATCCTGAAAAAAGCCACCATTGTTTATCTAAAAAACCACCAGTGGTTCAAACATGAAAAAACATGTTGGTTGTTTCGTGATATTCTGTGGTTTAAAGTTTTATATAAAAGCATTAGACGTTTTAACAGAAGTTTAATTTCTGTCTAGTGCCAAAAAAGCATCAAGTTACGTGTAAGTCGTGTAATAGTTTTTACTGTGTTTCTAAGAAAGGGTAAGTTTATTATATTTTAATAGTAGTAGTAATTTTCAACAGAATTCAAAAATAAAATCAAATTTCATAGACTGTAATACCTCACTGAGCAGTTTTGAAAGCATAGAAAATCAATTTGGTCTGAGAGTTGTTTTTATAGAATATTTAAATGTATTTTTTTTAGTAATTAAAGTAATTTTTTACAGACGTTACCTATACCACTTGTCTCTTTGAGTTACCTGCTACACCGCTTGTCTCTTTGAAGCTACCATTTTTGCTGAATTTCGAGAGTCATCTAATAGTTCTGTGTAAGTAATATTTTTCCACTTTGAAATTAAAACACGTATGAAACATGATTATATTTTTTACAGACGTTACCTATACCACTTGTCTCTTTGAGTTACCTGCTACACCGTTTGTCTCTTTGAAGCTACAATTTTTGCTGAATTTCGAGAGTCATCTAATAGTTCTGTGTAAGTAATAGTTTTTCACTTTGAAATTAAAACACGTATGAAACATGATTATATTTTTTACAGACGTTACCTATACCACTTGTCTCTTTGAGTTACCTGCTACACCGTTTGTCTCTTTGAAGCTACAATTTTTGCTGAATTTCAAGCTATCTGTTCAAGGACCGTCTTATAGTTGTAAAACGTAAGTAATATTTTTATACTTTTAAAAATTTTGATGAAAGAACAAAAATAAAACAATTATAATTTTAAAATAATTTATTGAGGCGCGCTGTGAAAAAAAGTAACAGTTAAATTTTAAAATTAACAAAACACTACATTTTATACCTTAAAATCCAAAGGGTTACTACGGGCTGGGTTACTTCGTAATGTAGGGTATGTCCCCCCCCCCAGCTCCCTAATGATTGAAGACTCTGGTTTGAGGGGGAGCCAATCTCCCCCATCAATACAATCACCGGCCAATTCTATAACAATACATTTTATTGAGAAACACGTATAAAAAGACTATATTGAAATAAATCATTTAAATCAGTCAGCAGATAAAAAAGTAGGTGGGTCTTTCTTTTCAGAAAAAGATCGCTTGATAAATGTATTAGAGAGAGGCTTAAGTAAAGCTAAAGTCGAGGCAAACTATGTTAACGGTGATAAAATTAGAATTGTGGCCCAAAATCCAAAGTTTAATACGCCCATATCAATAAAAGCTAGTAGTAATTCTGATTTTACACAATTATCAATAGAATTGAAGAAATCTTAACCTCTGATAGAGAGGTCAATATTACGGAAACGACGTTTGACATTCAAATTTTAAAAATACTCTGATTGTTCATATAAAGTTTGTAACTATAATTTTCAAGTTTCTTGTTTGCATAAGTGAAATTCTTCATCTTTCCAGGAAATGTTTCTCACATCACTTCAAAAATTAAGTTTAAGTTGTATTTGTTCAAGTATAATAGACTTACCTGGGTTTATCGGACAATCTCCATTACCGTGGGTGTTAACGGAGCAAGTTATTAAACATTATCCTATGTATAAATGGGTGAAAATCATATATTCTAATATACACGAAGACAGACAGATTCCTAGTCTTTTACAGAATTTTGAATTTGTGCTAGATATTACCGCTCAACTACGTTCTATTTTAATAAACGGTCTACATTTAGAGGAGTATACTAATTTCAACAGTTACTGTGTGTGGTACAATCATTTTCAACTTGATAAATATAAGTTGGGGGTGTGTAAGAGTTGCTTTCATTTATTAACCTCGTCTTTCGCATGGGTTTATAAAAAATTTGATTTCCACTTTGAACATTCTCACGAAGTTGTTCAAGCTAATGAATTATACATTTTATATAGCATAACAGAAAACTGGTGTCAATGTTGTTTTCTGCAACCTCTTTTCGATCTAAAGAGCCGGTATTCTTGTGAACTAGATTTACATTGTAGGAGTAAAAGAAAGAGGTTTGTCAACGATGATGATGATGATAATGATGACATTTAAAATGAGATATTCGATCCTCTATGCTAGACATTTCCTATAGTTCAGAGTAAATTATCAAATGTATTTATTCTCTCTCATCTTACCTCATTTAATAATGTTTAAGCTTTAGTCTTTTTCATGTTACATATATTTTTTTGACCGTAGCAAGAATAACAGGCTTCTATAAATATCGTTTGTTATCCACCTAATTTTTCATTTTTTAGAATGGTTTGGGCCGTAGACAAAGTTGGTGGCAGATATGTTAAGAAATTCAATACTTATTTGACCAATTTTCAGTTGTTTTGTAAGGGACAATCAGAAGGCTCTCTTACTTCTAAGAGGTTGTTCGATATTTTACAGGACGGTCTTGATAGGACTAAAAACGAGGCAAACTATGTTAACGGTGATAAAATCAGAATTATCGCTTACAACGAAAATTTTAATAACCAAGTGTCCACAAAAACCTCCACAAACGTGAACTTTGACGATCTGCTAAATAGAATTGAGGACATTTTAACATCTGATAATACAGTACAGCTAGACAACACAACGTTCGACATACAAATTTTTAAAATACCTCGTGGTTCAGGACGTAGTACCATTTTAAATTTGGCATCTGATAGATGTACTAAACGCTGCATTACACGCATTAAAAGTAAGGATACTCTTTGTGTACCGAGAGCAATTATTACAGCCATGACTTACCACACGAACAAAATTTTAAACAAAACTGTAAGCAAAAGGCAAATGATTCTTTGTCGGAAAAGTAGGCGTATTCAAAAACAATTAGCAGACGAATTGTGTAAGAGGCTAGGAGGTAACTACGATAACGGCTTTACCTTAGACGACATTAAACAAGCCGAAGAATTGTTGGATGTTCAAGTTAAAATAGTTTGCGCGGAAAGCTTGAATACAATCTTTTTACAACTAGGAGAGTAATGCCAGTATAACTTGTTGTATGTTGTTGTAGCAAACTATTGCAATGCTTGCCGATCGCGTTTGATGGACTTGGGAGCTACACGATGAACTACTTCGTTCCTCAAGTGTTTCACTACCTGAGACTGTATTCTATGAGAAACAACGTTCAGAACCTCATGATGACGTTCCGATGCCTTGACAGATTCTTCTTCTAATCGAACTCGATGCATTTCGGCTTTGGCTCGTGCTTCCTCAGCTTGAATACGTTCTTTTTCAGCATTAACTCGTTCCTCATCAGTTCGCATACGATAACGATCTGCTTTGTTTCTCTCTTCTTCCGCTTGTAGTCGTTCTTTTTGCATTTGTATTATCTCAGCCTCAGCGGTATTCTTTACTTGTACCACAATCTACTTAAATTCAGCCAACTCAGTCATCAAATGGGTGTTTTGGATAGAAAAATTCTTCGAGGGAATTTGTATTTGGATCCTTTAAGTGATTATCAAACATTCTCGCAAGTCTGTTCCCTGATCAATAATTTCATTTTTAGTATTAAAATATTTATGATTCATAGTATACACTTTAAGTATAGGTGTTTTCTTCAAAATGTTACTAATTCTGAACTTGAACATAATTGAAGCATAGTCCAGAAACATCAATATATCTTTATGCGATTTGTTAGTTTTGATCCCAGTTCGAACAAGTTTTTGAAATCGTGAAACAATGTTAGCCCTTTGAAGTCTATTAAAATGTTTATTATTTAAGCCCATTCAAATTTTTTACTGTTTCAGCAAAGTCCGAAAACGTTTTAAATAAAAAACCATGTTTTGTAATTTTTCATGCTTAACTTTCTGCAAGGGAATTATTATAATAACTATCATTGCTGATTTTGTAAGCGTTATAGAAAGACTTCATTAGTTTACTCATTTAATGTAAGAGTGGCGTTCGTGTAGTGGAAATATTTTCACTACATGAAAGTTGGATCGAAAGCTTTTATAATGTAGTTCCAGGGCAGAATGTTTTTGTCTTATATATTTCTCTCTGTCCTAAATCATTTTGAGAAAGTCCATCAAAGAGAGTAGTGACTTTTCCATAGATTGTATTCATTATATGGATTATTTTACCAATCGTGAGTTTATCACATTACAGAAAATTTTTATTCATATGTTATTGCTAAAGTATGTATGATTGAATTGATCCTAATTACAATTTATTTCAATGGTATATCATTTGAAGGTAGCTGCTTTGTACGTTGACATTTTTAAAGCAATATCCTAGCATCATGATTCAATATATATGTGGTTGAAGTAAACTTTTTAATTTCATACAATATGCTTATAAACTTATGGATTATGTTTCCGTTATTTGTTGTGATGGAAATCGATGCTGACCGATAATTATAATTGGATAACACGAGGGCTGGTTACAGCTTTCTTTTGTCTTATATTGCTTCTAGTGTGTTCACAATTGTAACCCTGTGAGTTGTTAGTTTTAAATTTGTATGTGTGTAGTTTAATAGGTTGGTTACGTTTTCTTAAATGTTATTCATTATGTATACACTCGTGCATATGAATATGTTTTCTATTATCTAACATTCATACATCTTACAAACAAATGCGTGTTATTCACATTGATATTGAAGGATGACATGCCAACACATGGTTTAAGGGCTTTTGTTTGTTGCACAATGAAGTCCATCCATTCTTGACCAAGATTTTCTGGCCTGTTGAATGTGACAGACCCTCCATGTTCAACTCTGTATCTACATGATTCAAAACAAAAAATATTTAAACCATATGACTTTTATTTCACAGTTTAGATTGACAACTCTTTCCACCAACAGTAATTTAATTCAGAGCAAAGAGTTATTGGATGAACAATATTGTTACATCAAACACCCTTACAGTATTTCAAATGATTGATTGATACTCTAAGATACGAATAAATTCATTTCTAATGGATACTTCTGTTTTGACAAATTATAACCTTCGCTAACATCTTCACCAAGGTTAAAAAACCGCAATAATTGATAGTGATGCATATATCAAATAAAGCATAAACATCGTATATCTTTAGAATATTTGTATGATTAATTTCAATTTAACAAGAATTTCTACTCAGTATTTTACATTTCTTTTAAATAATTTTCCTTTTCGGTGGTGTGTTGTTGTCTGTGTGCAATGTTGAATGGCTGCCTTTTGAACTAAATATTCAGCTATGATAAATAATGAAATAATCTCAACCATTAAGTCTTGCAATAGATTATTTAATACGCATATAATTATCTGAAAACATATTAATTTGATGCTATGAATTTTGTTGTGGCTTTGTTTACAAACTTTTGAATGCTTTGGCTGTTTTATCTTCATTGTGTATATCAAAGCAGGGTTAAAAGCATGTGGAATGATGAATTGAACTTGTCTTTTTTCTGCTAACGGAGTTGTTTTGGTTGTGACTGGGTCTAGTAGCGTTCTCCAGTGTTAAATTCTCAGTTTCGGCTGCATGTGGTGGTTCGTTGCTTTGTCTTTCAACATGTCGAAAGCTAGCATGCCATAATCCTGCATGAAAGCCTTCTAGGGGTCTGGCAGGTCTGTAAGTATGAGCTTCATCTTTGTTCTATAATAACTTTGCCAAATGACCTTTTTTATGTTTATTATTTAAATTAAATTAGCAGTCAAGAATATTTTTAATTTATTAGTAATTCATAAATCAAGCAAATTGTTCCTACGTCTCATATGCGCGTTAAATTACCTTGTTTGTTGAGTTGCATTTTTTTAAGAGAAACTTTTGATGAGACGATAGTTTTGTTATCTCCGTTTTGAGGTTGTTTGCTACAACGTACCTCTGGAAATTAGTTGTGACGTCACAGAGAAAGGGAAGGGGGCCCGGTAAGGGGGGCCAGTGACGCCAGATTTCCATATTTCCCTAGATCTCGGAAATGCGTCATTTTAGTCATATGATTAAAGTGATGGAGCAACATTGTCATATTTCCTTAGATCTCTGAAAACACACACACAAGTTCCTTTTATCTGCTTTGGTTCGTTATAAAAGCGAATACTAATAATATTATAATATTAAGACGCTTTTGAAGCACTTAAATCGATAACAAACAGTACAACAATCAATATTATTTTAAGAATTTGGTAACAATTGCCCGTGTCGACTTGCTGATGACAACGATTCTTTAACAAAGTCTAAATTTTCGATAGGCAGTTGGACATCTTGTTGCTTCATATACATCTTACGTCATCATCCTTATTGCGGATACTAATTAAATACAGCAGTCTATCGCAGTTATTTGCACTGGGATTGTTCTTAGCATTCATATCTTTTCTATCATTTGTAACGTCCCTGTACCTGTCATTTCTAGTATTTGCAGGGGTCCCATTTTTAACATTTGTAGCGTTTCTGTACCAATCATTTCCATCATTCTTGCTTCTGTTATAACGGTTCTACTATCAGTTTTCTAGCATTTATAAGGTGCTGTTAGAGACATATAGGTGAAACCCCTGTGAAATTGTTCAAATACTTTGTGTACCTAGAAAATATTTGTTTGTACTGACGTCTGTCTTAGAAAAAGTTACATGTTATAGAAACATTTGTTTGCTGTAGCAAACGATTGATGTTTTCTTTTTGATGTCTAAATTTTTGTGCACGTAGAAAAAAGTTTTTATGTACAACTGAAAAATTGAGTACCTGTCTTAGAAAAGATTTGTTTGTTCCTACCTCTGGCTTACAAAATGTTATATATTGATTCCCACTATCCCATTTCCAACATTCCTGGTCTCTACTTGTTCCAACGGTTTTGTTTCAAACCATTTGTAGCAACCGTTTCTAGCATTTGTAGTGACTTTGTTTATCCTCACCAGTCATTTCTACGGTTCCTGTCGTTTCTATAGCCCTAGCCTTTGTAACGGTTTCAAACATTTCTACCCTTTGCAACGCCTTTACTTCAACAGCACAATTATTTCTAACGGGTTCAGTCGTTTGTATGGTTTCTAGCTTTTATAGAGGCGTCAACCATTTCCAGCAGTCATTTCTATTGGCCCATTCGTTTCTACGGGCCGTTTCTAGCTTTTGTAGTGACTCAAACCATTTCCAGCAGCGATTGCTACTGTCCCAGTCGTTTCTACGGGACATTTCTAGCTTTTGTACTTTTTTTAGTCATTTGCAACTTTCCCGTACCAGTCATTTTCAATATTTGTTGCTTATCTACCCTTTGCATCAGTTCTGTACCAACCATTCTACCGTTTCTACCCTTTGTAAGGTCCTACTTCAACCTTTCAATCATTTCTAACAGCCCTTTGCAGCTATTTTTACCATTCAGAATAGTATTTTTTATTTAAACCAACCTGACTGTCCATTCCCAGAATTTTTATATCACATTTTCTGTTCTAAATGTGACAACACATTTTTTTATCTTACAGTTGCGGTTTAGTTTATCTTTTGTTATTGTCATCGTTGAATTCTTTCAGGTCAGACAGATATATTTATAATCGGGGCTATTTATCTTCCAATGTATACACACAGTAAATTAATTGGAGAATGCTATTGCGATGGTATTCTCAGGTATTTTGGTAAAATATTTGGCTGTGTTTCGGTATGAAATAAAATATTATAACAGACCATTATGGAGTATATTATGGGAGCATTACATTTGGATAGTATTAATCTCGGGTATTTTGTTTTAACGATATATTTGATGGTGTTTATTTTGACGAGAAAAAATCTTTTAGCGTAAACATGATATCACAGTGTCTTTTCGTTGCGGTTTACCATTTCCGTTGACGGTATTAAAGGCATACTTGAACTAGTTGCTAGATAAATTATCATTTCTTTGAATCTGAATATGCGGTTGGATCATGGCGGCCTTACTTGTACAGAAACAAAACAAAAAATAGCTTTAATTATTAAGGATGCTCTGAAAATGCATAATATACTATATGCTAACTTATTTAAACAATAGTCGCTCGGCGTCCGACGAAAGTTGCCTTTCTTGCGCAGGTAGGCGCTCGCTTACGAAAACTATAGACTCGAAGGAGTGAACGTTCTCGCGCATGCAGGCTTAAGCAAAATATTTTAATTTTTTTTTACAGACAACAACACACCATATCTTATATATATAGTTTCGGCAAAGTCACATCTGCCCTCTTCAGGTCGGTTCGCATAATTCTCGTAGCCTTCTGCTTTCGCTTCTAGTTACTCGAATACTGTATTCACACACCAAAACACTTCCCATAGTAAAAGAACGATTAGAACGTGATTCATTACTAAATCTACGTACACAATTGTCCATTAATACAATAATGGAACTATTAACATTTTATATAAAAACAACATACTCCCCTATTCCTGTTAGCATATCGCTCTGCCGTACATAATAGTACAGGCCTCACCCCAGCCAGGGTCCTATTCGGAACGGAGCTGCGATTACCCTGCGATTTGGCATTTGGCTCCCCCGAAGAACCTCCCCAAGACATCGACGATTACGCCGACCAGCTCCGACATAACATGCTGGCAATACACGAATTAGCCCGTACGCAGATGTTGGCCACCAGTGACCGGATGAAGACGCGATACGACCTCAAGCCCAATTCAGTCGGGTTCCAGGAGAGGGACAAAGTCTGGCTGTACAACCCCCAACGGAGCAAGGGTAAATCCCCGAATCTTACACCCGCCTGGGATGGTTCATACGAGGTGGTCAAGAGGCTTAATGACGTCGTCTACCGGATCCGTCGAACCCTAGGGCTAAATTGAAGGTGGTTCATTTAGATCGACTCGCTTCCTACCATGGAGGAGATGTTTCTGATCGGTACGAAATTTACCCAAAGCCGACCCTGTTTCATTTCAGTACGACAACAATCGCTTTGAGATAAAAAATGGTTCTCGAAAAGACTCGGCACCTGTAGGAGTGATGATGATTTTTACGAGAATTTTCTATGCTGGTCTTATAAAAGAAGCAGCCACGATGGAGAGTTCAGTTATACCGCGACGACTAGCGTATATGGGAATGTTATTGTCATATTTGAATCAGCTGTTTTAATATAAATAATGTTCTAGAAAAGTGAAAGTGAATATGTATTAGTTTTATAATTTTAAATTGAACCCACGGACTTACAACAATTTAGTGATCAGAAGTAAAGGATTAAGTGCAGTTAAAATCGTAATTTGATTTATGGAAACAGGGAGCATGGAAAAAATGGACAAAACTGCCAGAGAAATAGTCAAGCAGGTTACCGAGGGACTAGACGAAAAAATAGCCCAGATTCTAGAAAAAAGTGACAAGAAGGAGAAACAACATCAAGAAGAAATACAACAAAGGTTAGTAAAATCTTTTGATGAAAAACGTAAAATAGAATTAGAAAATCTTGTCACTACGATGAAAAGCGAACAACAAAATCTTGTTTCCACGATGGAAGAAAAACAACAAAATCTTGTTTCCACGATGAAAAGTGAACAACATAATTTAATTGAAGGATTATTCTCGAAATTTGAAGAAAAACAAGATCACATTGAATTAAAACGACAAAATGAATTTAAATTATTAGATGAACAGAGACAAAATGATTTTAAAGTAACTGAAGAAAAAAGACAACTGCAATTTGAACAATTAATGCAAATTGTATCGCAAGTTAATGAAACAGTTAATGAAAGAATGCAAATAGTTGAATTCGACATAAAAGAAATAAACGACGACATAAAGATCCTAAAAAATAATGTGGAGGCCCTTGAAACCAAAGTAGATGTCATCGATTCCATACAGAGCCAGGTGAAATTTGAAATCAGTACTATTCAAAGTAAAGTAGAAACAGAAATTTAAAAAATGCAACAGGACTTACAGCGAGAAAAATACTAGAACACCGTGACTACCAAAGGTTCCGTTAGCAAACCACCCACATTCGACGACAGTTCATCTTGGCCCATGTATAAACGGCAATTTGAGGCCGTGGCTACAGCTAATGGTAGGGATAATCAAGAAAAATCTACTTCTCTGGTAATTTCGTTAAGAGGTCCGGCCCTAGAACTCCTCCAAAGCATTCCAGTCGATGAACAGGGCAATTTCGACAAGATCATCGCCATTTTGGACAAGAGATACGACAATAAATCCTTGAGCCAGGTATACCAAGTCCAACTCAGTGGGAAAACGGTGAAAGCCTCCAAGAATTCGAAGCAGAGATTAGACGGTTAGTACACTTGTCCTACCCAGACCTGCCAGAGGAAACGAAAGACCAGTTGGCCACACAGAGTTTCATAAACGGCATCAGAGATGTGGAAGTACAACGAAATCTAAAACTAAGTGGCGTCAAGAGAAGTAATGAAGCTCTACTTCGGGCTTTGGAAGTAGAGGCCGTCATGAACATGTCCAAGCCGAGGGTCCGAGCAGTTTCCTTCAACCAGGAAGAGTCAGAGTCACCATTTCAAGCGCTGCTTGCTGGCCTGAACAAAATATTAGAACGGTCACAAAGAACTGGCACCAGAGGGGCATGTTACCGCTGCGGACGGACAGAACACTTCCAACGTGACTGCCGAGTAAGGCTACCTGAAAGATCACCGACCAGGGGTAACCAACAGAACAGCCACATATCCAGGGACCGTCAGCCAGTCAGCATAGGGGGGCGAATGCTGACTAACCCTCCATTTTGCCGAGATAGCGGCAGCCTAGTCATCAGGGGCACCATCAATGGGCGAGCAGATACCATCACCATCGACACCGGCGCCGCTATGTCCATTGTCAAGTCCAGGGCTTTGAGAGCATCAGAAATTTGGCCAGTTACCAATAACATTCAGCTCAGAAAAGTCACCTGCGAGTTCATGTCAATACAGGGTGAGGTAGACGTCGTGTACAGATAGGGGACAACATGATCCGGCATAGGGTCCTGGTAGCGAATATTGAGGACGATTTATACTGAGAATAGACCTAATTAGCCAGCATGGATTTATGTTCGACCCGAGATATGATGTTCTTCGGTTCCTAAATGAGGAATTTGTATTGACACGGCCCGTCAACAGTTCAGTCACCTCTATAAAAATTGTGGCAAAGTCTTCAGCTAGAATTCCCGGTCGAATGGAACAGATTATCCATCGGCAGCTAGACAGCAATCCTGGGAGCTGCGTTGGAATGGTGGAGCACGTACACTCAGCTCATGACTACTTAGTTGGACGGGCTATAGTTAAAACCGGACGAGATATATCAATCAGAGTTCTGAATTTATCCAACAACGACATCAGAATTGCCTATGGTCAAGAGATAGCTTGTTTCGAGCCAGTAGAGACCATCATCAATTGCGAAGAAGAGTACCAGACGTTGGTGAAGGATACAGGGCCCAGTAAAGAGTTCCTACAACAGTTTGCTGACCATTTAACACACTTGACACCAGAGAACCAGAAGAAAGCCAAGCAATTTATCACAAAGCACTGGCAACTTTTTAACAACAGGCAGTCGAGGAAAATATCGAGTCCATGTTACAAAATTGAGTTATTGAGCCATCCATCAGCCCATGGTCTGCTCCCGTCGTGCTAGTTAAAAAGAAGGATGGAACCACCCGATTTTGCGTGGATTACAGAAAGCTGAATGATGTCACGAAGAAAGACAGCTATCCACTACCCCGAATCGATGACACTTTGACCACACTAACAGGCTCCCGTTGGTTCTCCACACTAGACCTAAAAAGTGGATATCGGCAGGTTGGTCTACACGCAAACGACAGAGAGAAGACAGCGTTCTCCACCAGTAAAGGGCTGTTTCAGTTCACGGTCATGCCCTTTGGGTTATGTAATCCACCCGCTACATTTGAGAGGCTAATGGAGTATGTACTGAGCGGGTTAACATGGAGGACGTGCTTAGTATACCTCGACGACATTCTAGTCATGGGTCAGACATTCGACGACCATCTGAAGAACCTGGGCGAAGTATTCTCCAGAATTAATAACGCCAACCTGAGACTCAATCCGAAGAAGTGTTCCTTGTTCCAAAAAGAAGTGAGTTTTTGGGCCACGTAGTGTCCGAGTCAGGAATCCGAACCAATGATGACAAGATAGAAGCCATCCGTGATTGGTCAGTCCCAAGAGAGAAGCATGAACTCCGAAGCTTCTTGGGCCTCTGTTCATACTACCGGCGTTTTGTTGAGGGATTTGCCACCATCACCGCCCCTCTACATCGGCAGACCACTGAGAAAGAGACCTTCCATTGGAATCAGGATTGCGAAACATCATTCAGGCGACTCAAGGCAGCACTTTGTTCCAGCCCAACCCTAGCCTTTCCTACACAGTCCGGCAAATTCATCTAAGACACCGACGCCAGCAACACAGGTTTGGGGGCTGTCGAGTATTACAGCCGTGGATTCTCGAAACCGGAAAGAAATTATTGCCTCACCAGAAAAGAACTTCTTGCAATAATAAGGGCTGTAGACCATTTCCATAAATACCTCTATGGTCGTCATTTCTTAATCCGAACAGATCATGCCGCACTCAAATGGCTGCTGGACATGAAGACACCGGAAGGACAACTGGCCAGATGGATGGAGAAATTACAGCAATACGACTTCAAGGTGGAACACCGTGCCGGCCGTTTGCACAATAATGCCGATGCCCTATCCAGAAGACCCTGTAGAGCGGAATGCAAGCATTGTCTGAAGACGGAACAGCGAGAGGGTATCTCTATCAGGCAGATCCGAGTGCATGCGAATGAAGACTGGACAACGGAACAGTGCATCCAGGACCAAATGGCTGATCCAGACATCGAACCAATCTTGTCACTCAAAACGAGAGGGGCACCCAGGCCACGATAGGACGAGGTAGCTAGATACCCAGGCGTGCTGAAATTGTTATGGACTCAATGGGACTCTCTAAGAGTAGACAATGGAATGCTCAAGCGAGTCTGGGAAAGCGCTGATGGACGAGAAATCAAGTCCCAACTGGTAGTTCCGAAGAGAAAGGTACCAGCCATCCTGACCGAAGTACATGATGGGATTACCGGAGGCCACCTGGGCATGAATAAAACCCTTGACAAAGTTCGCCAGCGGTACTACTGGGTGAATTACTTCGAAGACGTCAGAGCTTGGTGCCGCAAATGTGCCATCTGTGCAGCCAGTAAGGGCCCGAAGACCCGGACCAAGGGCAGAATGCAGGAGTACAACGTGGGCGTCCCATTTGAGAGAATTGCCATCGATGTCGCCGGTCCGTTTCCATAGTCTGAGAGGGGGAACAAATACATTCTGGTCGCAATGGACTACTTCAGCAAATGGCCTGAGGCATATGCGATACCCAACCAAGAGGCAACCACGGTAGCGACGGTGCTAGTAGAACAACTAGTCAGCAGGTTTGGCGTCCCGATGGAATTACATTCAGACCAGGGGCGTAACTTCGAATCGAATGTATTCCAGAAGGTCTGCGCGATGTTAGGGATCAGGAAAACGAGAACAACACCATTACACCCACAGTCAGACGGAATGGTGTGAAGATTCAACAGGACCTTGGAACAAAACCTATCCAAGGTCGTCAGCAATAACCAGCGTGATTGGGATGAGACTATTCCCCTATTCCTGTTAACATATCGCTCTGCCTTACATAATACTACAGGCCTCACCCCAGCCAGGGTCCTATTCGGAAAGGAGCTGCGATTACCCTGCGATTTGGCATTTGGCTCCCCCGAAGAACCTCCCCAAGACATCGACGATTATGCCGACCAGCTCCGACATAACATGCTGGCAATACACGAATTAGCCCGTACGCAGATGTTGGCCACCAGTGACCGGATGAAGACGCGATACGACCTCAAGGCCAATTCAGTCGGGTTCCAGGAGAGGGACAAAGTCTGGCTGTACAACCCCCAACGGAGCAAGGGTAAATCCCCGAAGCTTACACCCGCCTGGGATGGTCCATACGAGGTGGTCAACAGGCTTAATGACGTCGTCTACCGGATCCGTCGAAACCCTAAGGCTAAATTGAAGGTGGTTCATTTAGATCGACTCGCTTCCTACCATGGAGGGGATGTTTCTGATCTGGACGATCAGAATTAAAGGGGGGGCAGTGTTACAAAATTTACCCAAAGCCGACCCTATTTCATTTCAATACGACAACAATCGCTTTGAGATAAAGAATGGTTCTCGAAAAGACTCGGCACCTGTAAGAGTGATGATGATTTTTACGAGAATTTTCTATGCTGGTCTTATAAAGGAAGCAGCCACGATGGAGAGTTCAGTTATACCGCGACGACTAGCGTATATGGGAATGTTATTGTCATATTTGAATCAGCTGTTTTAATATAAATGAAGTTCTAGAAAAGTGAATATTAGTTTTATAATTTTAAATTGAACCCACGGACTTTACAACAATATTTTCAACTTGACGATGACTTCTACCAACAAAATTTTGGCCTGGCACTGGGTTCCTGTTTCCTGCCTTAGGCAACATTTTTAAGGAAAAAATTTGAAAAACAAACAATTTGCTCAAAACAGATAAGACATTTGGTTTGGTTGTGTTATGTAGATGTCATATTAGTTATTTGAGAATATAATCTTGAAGACTTACCTGAATTACTTAATGACATAAACAACAAAGAACAAACTATTCAGTTTACACTAGAACTTGAACAGAATAACAAATTATCTTTCTTGGACATTTCAGCAACAAAAACACAGTCGCAATTTGAAAAAGAAGTTTACAGAAAACCGACTTACATTAATAGGTATCTCAAATTTTACTCTAATCAAACACATTCAGTAAAAAGAGGTATCACCAAATCTCTATATGACAGAGCAAAAACCAACACCGATGAATTTAATGAACAAAAAACGGTTATAAAAAATGTGTTCTCTGCCAATAATTACCCTGAAAAATTTATTAATAAAGAGTTCTACAAAATCAATATGTCCCAAGATAATCACATTACTACAATAACTATACCATACATAAAGGGTCTCTCAGAAAGACTAAAAAGAGTGGGCCACAGATATAATATTAAAACATCATTTAAAACAAGAGATACACAAAAATAAATTATATCAAAAACAAAACAAAAAAAAACACCCAACTCAGAATACAGAAAATTGCATTTATAAAATTGAATGTAATACATTTTATATTGGAGAAACCTCTAGACCTCTAAATGTTCGAATAAACCAACACAAAAATTACGTTAAAAAACGACAGTTTGAAAAATCCAAAATGTGTGAACATGCTTGGGACCTTGGTCATAAAATACAATTTGAAAATTCAGTTATATTACACAAGGAAGAACACAACATGAAATGAAAACTAAAGGTGTCTGTTTAATTTTGTTAAATGAATTATATATAACTGGTCATTATATGAACAAACCTAACCTTAAAGGTATACAGAACATAAATTTGAACTAAATTAGATTTGTAATTATGATCATGGCCACAGCCAGCGGGGTGGGGGGGGGGGGTTCAACCCCCTGAAATTTTGGGTCTCAAGATTCGATTTTAACCAATCAATCATCTTCTTCATAAGAATAAATTTTATATTTATAGAATTTTATATATCCTGCAAATACATGAACAAGAATATTAATTTTGCAGTCCTAATCAGCCTATCACCAATCAAAAAAATTACCCAACCCACCTCGCATAAATTTTCTGGCTACTGCATTGATTATGATTTAAACAAAACTTACTTGAAAGAATGAAAAGTCGCAAACACTTGTGTAGACAATACATCCTCAGACTCTTTCAGATTACACAGTATTCTAGACAGAACGTCTTGAAACAGATAACGCAGTAAACAAATGATGATCCACCATACTTAACAACTCAACTTACAAATGAACAATGAACCCACAGATCATACAATAGGGAACCACCAATAAACTCAATACACAATACATACACAATGAATATCAACGGCCACAGCTCAACTGCTTAAAATCTACATTTTATTGCCCTAAATCCCAAGTAAGCGAGGAAGGGAACCCAATCACAAAACTCTTATGCCAAAAAAATATATTGAAATATTTACAGGTACAAAAAAAGGCCAACAAGAGGCTATTAATGTAACAAAGGAATTCAAAACGGCCAACTATTAGTATTAGGTAGAGATCGTTTTTTCCTTGGATTCTCGCATAAAAGGACAGTTGAAAACATGAATTTTCATTGCACATTTTCTCATATAAACTTCTGCTTACACAATTTGTCGTAATCTAAACTTTTAGCTTAGAATCTCGATTTGTATGAATATTCCGTTAAATTTCATACAATTTTAGTGTATATTTCATATGTATCTACAGATAAAGACATATTAATTTTATTTTTATCAAAGCATTCCCATAGAAACCTATAGAATATCATGGCAAATTGCTTATATGGTTTGGCTGTTAGATCCCTATGGCTTGATACTTGTTATTGGATTTTAAGAATTTTTAATGTGTCTTTGTCGCTGCATTTCCAAAAGTATTCCATATATGATTATGGCAACTTTGATGTATGGTTTGGCTGATAAATTCTCATAGAAATCCATAGTTGTAAAGGGATTTTATGAATTTTTAGTGTGCTTTTGTCGCTGCAGTTCCAATAGTATTCCCATAAATATAACTATTTCATTGTTACCGTAGCTTCCTATAAAAACATATAAACAAAAATTTATGTTATTGGTGTTTGCAGTTAGATTATATATTTCAAATTTATATGGAATCTCCTATTAATTTCTATATAGTTTAATATAGCTGTTGCAAACAGGAAACATTAAACTTACTGATTATGGAAAAACCATTAGAAACATGTTTTATTTTGTATTAGGAAATACGCATAAGCGCCATAACTTTAATTATACAATACATACAATAGAAACAGATACATTCCCACAGGTTACATACATATAGAATCCATACGATTACGGCATACTTCCAATAACGAAAACTCGCTATATTGGACTTGCAGATAAGTTCCGATAGGTCCAAAAATTACTTTTATATCCCACATTTTCTTGCCAGATAAACCACATACAAACTAATGCAGATTCTGTGGGTATGTAAGGGACTGTATGGGATTTTTTCAATAGGGATCTTATCTACGCAAATGCTTATGGACTACCATATAACCATTTTTTAACCACCCTGAAATGTATAATTTGTCTCCACCATATATTTCAACCACCCATATATGTAACGTTTTCTAACATTGTTTTAATCACACTGTATAACTATAATTTTACTTCGATCCAGGTTTCAGATATTGCATATATGCAGCTCATGTTCTATCCTATAACAATTTTTTATCCAACCTGTTTAACTATAATTCTACTTCACTCTCTATTTCAACCACTTTCTATCTGCAACTACTTATTGGCTACCCAGTATAAAATTTTTTGAACCTCCATCAATGCCCAATATATTTTCTCCAAAACTGCAACTGCTTATGGGGCACCCTATATAACAATTTTTTGAATCATCTTGTATGTATTACAACTACCCTGTATACGCTGTTGCTTATTGGTCAACCAATATAACATTTTTTAAAAGACTTAACTATAACACTTCTCCACCCTATATTTCAACTATCCTATATGTGCAACTAATTATGAGCCCCGCTATTTCACAATTTTTCCTCATATTTGTTTAACCACATTATAAAGTATAATTTCCCTCCACACTTCATTTAAAGCAACCTTCATTTGCAACTTTTTCTAACCTTGTTTGAATCACACCGTAACTGTGTAACTTTATTGCGTCGTATATTTCAGGTACTCTATATAGCAACTGCTGTATAACAAAATTGTTCTACCATTTATTATCCCACCCTGTATAATTATAATTCAACTCCACCCTATATTTCAACAACCTTGTATAGGCAACCACTTATTTGCCACCCAAAACAACATTTTTGTACCACCCTGTATCCTTAAAATTTTACTCCACCCCCTATATTTCAACCATCCGGTAAATGGAACAGCTTGTAGATCATAACATTTCTTTATAATACTCTTTGAACCCACCTGTATACCTGTAATTATACTTCGCTACATATTTCAACCATCCTATATACGCATTTACTTGAGGATATAAAATATTTTTTTATCTACTTTATAAACTATAATTCCACTAAATTCCATATTTCAACCACCCTGTATAAACAACTTCTTCTAGGATTTTTTCAACCCATTTCATAACTATAATAACTTTTTCTAAAAAAATCTTATCTACCCTTATTTCAACCATATTGTACTACTTATGAACCAAACAATATATCACCCTGTGTAAATATAATTCTACTCCGCCCGTTTATGAACCTCCTGGTATATGCAACGATTTATGGTCCACTCAATATAACTTTTTTAAACCACCTCGTATAACTAATTCCACTCCCCCTTATTTCAACCACACTGTATATATGCAGGTGCTTATTGCCATAACATAACTTTTTTTAGATTTTTTAAATCCATGTCATTCTATTCAGCACTAAGTTTCCTATATATGGAACACCCTGTAAAATTACGGTTGGTATATCAGTTTCTTTTTTTCTAAATCGACACATGTTACATTGGCATATGCCGAATTTTGAATAAAAGCTAAGTTGATTCGAGTATCTAATATTTGGTACTTGCAGTGGAACCAATAGAGTAATTGTGTTATCCAACATGGTAGAAGTGTTTTCGCTATATCTACCGTTTCTGTCAATTTAGGGAGATAAAATATCTTCCAGATTTTATGTCAAACTATAGGCTTTGCAACAAAAAAAGATTCAGCAAAATCAGTCCAGTAGTTCTTACGTGATGCCTAAACAAACAAACAAACAGACAAACTTACAATTTTATAACAGTATTTTTTTAATTATGTTCACACTCGGGTTCAGTTCAGTTCTTGGATTTATTTAAAAACACAGCTCACTCTAATTTATTTCCATTACTTTAACAAAATTTATAGTCACAGAAACTACTATTTACATATTATCTTAAATGTACAATACGACCGACGAAAACTTAATGCCTCCTCTCGCAGCTGTTCATTTATATATATTTATCTTGGAATTGTCTGGTACGTCCACGAACCATCGGGAAACTCTTTTATGTTCTGGAAGCTTTAAGGGAATTCCCAGTATCGGCAGCGGTCCGCCTGTTGAGAGACAAACATTTCGGGTTCTCAGAATTTATCGGAATAATGTCCCTTCCATGAATTGGTTGATGGCCGATTGCACCAGCTGTCGGATGAATTCTCGTAACATTGCCCCCTCCTTAAGACCATTTCGTCCCGGAATGTCCTAGAATCCTTCCTGGTGTGACGATATTTGCAGGACTCTCCATTTCGACAACGGGAAGTTTGGTGGAAGTAACAGTCAACGGTCTTCGAATCTGGGCTGCGAATATTGAGACAGCATACCAGGATGTTGATGCCACTGTCTTCCAAAGATCGCCGTATGTAGGCTTGTCCTGCGAGAATGCTTTCGTTACCAAATAAAAGATGTCTCTGGTACCCACTGGTTATCTTTGAGATGAAGGACCTTCCCTACCGCTGGCTATTCCTATGGACATCCGGAGATCTCGAGCCACACAATGAGCTAGGGCATATTGTGGTCACGTCGTGCTGCACTTTCTGCCCATTAGAGTACAGTGCCATAAACTGTTCGAATGTCATCTCGTCGTCGGGTGGTTGGATGCTGCGGACTTGGGCTTGGTCAACTTCGCCGTCATGACTTCCGGCATAAGGGGCTAACCTGTTGAAATGTACCACCTTTGGCTTTCCTCTAGGCAGCTTCCTTATTCTGTAGACAACATCGTTGATTTTCTTCACATTTTGGTAAGCCCCCCCCGATCTTTGTAGCTTGGGCGAATATCTACGACGACGTTGCAGGTTATACACCCAAACAAAACTCTTTTCCTAGGGGACATCCAACTTCAAGTCGAATGGTAGTCGTAACTCTCTTCCCATAATAACGCTTGCCGGGGTCTGACCCGTGGACTCTTGCACAGACGAACGATACGCCATTAGAAACAAGTGCAGATACTGGTCCCAGTCTCTTTGGTGGTCAGAGACTACCTTTGACAAATGGCGGTTAATGGTTCTATTCATTCGTTCTACCATTCCATCGGATTGCGGGTGTAATGCTGTCGTCCGTGTTTTATTGATCTTCAAGAGCTTGCAGACGTCTTGGAAAAGAGTAGACTCGAAATTTCTACCTTGGTATGAGTGCAACTCCAAGGGAACACCAAAACGCCTAATCCATTCCTTGACAAGGACATTAGCAACGGTCAAGGCTTCTTGATTCGGCAAGGCATACGCTTAGGCCCATTTACTAAAATAGTCCATCATCACCACAATGTATTTATTTCCAGAGTCAGATTCAGGAAATGGACCAGCAACATCAATGGCTACTCTTTCGAATGGACTGTCCACGTTATATTGCTTCATTGGAGCTTTTAGTCGCTTCTGAAGCCCATTACTTGCTGCACAAACCGTACATTTTCGGCACCACTCCTTAACATCTACTTGGCAGTTTACCCAATAGAAGCGTTCTCTCAACTTGATCAGGGTTTTCGTTACTCCCAGATGTCCTCCAGTTGTACCATCATGTAGTTCTCGTAAAACCTCTGGTCTCCTATTTCTGGGAACTAGAATCTGTTTTCTGTCATTTCCCTCCTCTGGAGATTCCAGGACGCGCTTGAGAAGTCCATTTATGGTTGGTGAATATCGGGAAATCTCTTGCCACGTAGGTTTGCGGTCTTCTTCCTTCCGCCGGATAACTTCTTTTAGTTCTGGATCTAATTTTTGGTCTTTCTGGATCTCCCCAGGTTGCCAATGATCATGGACGGCGGTAGTTCTACAGAGCACAGCCCCTATTTCTTCAGTTCGCTGACAATGTTTGCAGTCATCAGGGCATGGTCTCCTCGATAGGGCATCAGCATTCTGCGCGATGTTCAGTCTCGAAGTCGAATTCTTGCAACCGCTCAATGCACCTGGCCACTTGTCCTTCGGGGTTTTTAAACTGCAAGAGCCATTTCAGTGCTGCATGATCAGTCCTCAGGAGGAATCTTTTACCATAGAGGTACTTATAGAAATGTTCTACCCCCTTTACCACAGCCAAGAGTTCGCTGCGACTAACGCAGTAATTCCGTTCAGGCAATCTCAAGGTCTTGCGATGACTTTCTCCTGACCATTTTGGATCTGCGAAAGCACCGCACCAATTCCGACATTGCTTGCGTCGGTATCCAAAACGAAGTTCCCATCAAGCAAAGGATAACTTAAAATGGGGGCACTGGTCAATTCTCTTTTCAGTGTCTCGAATGATCGCTGACATTCCTCGTTCCACTGGTACTGCACCTTCCTCTCTGTGAGTCTATTAGCGGTTTGGCGATGTTGGCAAATCCGGCTACGTACCGACGATAGTACGTGCATAACCCCAGGAAACTTCTTCACTGGTGGATATCTTTAGGTATCGGCCATTCCTAGACGGCTTTGATTTTCTGTTTGTCCACAGCTACTCCCTGTGCGGAAACTACATGTCCAAGATATTGCACCTCTTCTTGGAACAGCTGACACTTCTTCGGGCTTAACTTTAGTCCGGAACTTCGAAGTCGCCGAAATACCTCCTCCAGGTTCCTCATGTGGTCTTCAAAAGATTTTCCAACCACGATAATGTCGTCAAGATACACCAGGCACGTTTTCCATGAAAGCTCTTTTAACACTGTTTCCATAAATCTTTCAAACGTTACTGGAGCATTACGGCATCACCGTGAATTGATAAAGTCCTGAGCCGATGGTAAAAGCAGTCTTTTCTCGGTCTTCTTTAGCAAGTTCCACCTGCCAATAACCGCTCTTCAAATCCAGTGTGGAAAACATCTTCGATCCAGCCAACGTATCTAGGGTATCGTCTATTCTTGGAAGGGGATAGCTGTCTTTGTAGCGTGGTTTAATTGCCGATAGTCCACGCAAAATCGGGTCGAACCATCTTTCTTTTTAACCAAGACAACTGGAGAAGCCCAAGGGCTATTGGATGGTTCAATAACACCTTCTTCCTCCATCTCGCGGACTATCCTGTCGGCTTCTTCTCTTTTAGCTAGGGGTAGTCTTCTCACCGACTGTCGAATAGGTTGAGCGTCCCCAGTATTAATTTTATGTTTCACCAGATCAGTTCCCTTTTGTTATTCCCTACATCGAAGATATCCTGGTGGTTTCTAACGATGTCCCTCATTTTGCTCTCTGTTTTAGTTTCAAATTCTTAGATGAATCGGTGATGAGTCTTTCCAGTTCCTCAGATAGTTTACCTGGTGGCATTTCTGCATGCTGTGGGCTTCTGGCTACAGAGGAAACTGTTGAACAATGGCTCAAAGTTGTTTCTTTCTTTTGCACAACCGAGTAATGATTCAGGTTCATTACTCTTACTGGAACAATCTCCCTGGCTCGAAACAGAGTCTTCCCCAGTGCGACTACTCTGTCCACATTTCCGTCGTTAAGTTCGGGATCAAACGTCATTACTGTTCCAGCTTGAGCTTTCCCATCTAAGCAAGCATCTATAATGATTTCAGCTCTTTCCGGAACATTGACATCCTCTGCTAAGGTGGCTCGAAGCATTATGTCATCTTTTCCATGAAGCACCACTTCTTCCTCATTCACTCGCAGAATTGCATCTTTGAAGTTTAACTGGAATCCCTTGGAGCTCATGACATCCATTCCAATGATTACTTCGTCTTCGATGTCTGCCACTAATGCCCGATGTAGGAAGGTTGTCTCCCAAGGTCATTTCAACCTCTATTTCACCATGGACTTTTGCTACTTCTCCTGTCGCTGTTCGCAGTTGCCATTTTGTTGGTTTTATCATTGTCTCTAAAACAATGTTGGGCCATATTACTGTTTTCGTCGCACCATTATGCAGCAGAATTGTAAATTGCTTCCTATTAATAAGGTCATCTACAAAGACACTGTTAACGTGATTGCGTAGCGAAGCGACATATGCGTTGGTAGTTGGGACTTGTTGGTTACAGGTCGACGATGGTCCCCTTATATTGACTTTCTTTAGTTTCCCCGACGAGGAAGTCTGTACTCCGTTGCTCTCCTTGCAACGACTCTGGACATGTCCTACCTTACGACATCTAACTAGTCTTTTTTCGGTAATGACTTCTTCTATTATCTTTCTTACAGAGGCTTCATCGTTTCCGCCATCTTCGGATTCTCCGTCAACGATTCGGACTCTGGCCTGACCTCTACAGGTATTTTTCGCTGACTCGAATTCCAGAGCTCGAGTCAGTGCATCCACTAATTGAGTCGGTCGAGCTAGGGTCAATGCTTGTCTGGCTTCGTAGTCCCGAAGTCCATCCAAAAATGCTTGCACTGCTAACCTTTCTATCACATTTTCCGGTGTGGCTGGATAGGCAAGGCGAACTAGACGGGCAATATCAGCTTCAAACTCCTGTAGGGATTCATTCGATTTTTGGTGACGATTTTTCAATTGGGAATGATAAACGTGCTCCAAATGTGTCTGGCCATACCTCAACTCTAAATGTTTTACCAGTTGATCGTAGTCTTCTTGCTCAGAGGTATTCAATGTTTGCAAAATATCTGTAGCGTCCCCTCTTAAGGCGAGTGTTAGTGCTATTGCCTTCTTTACTGCCGACCATCCGTGTAACTTTACTGCAGCCTCGAATTGGCGCCTATAGTTAGTCCATGACGATTTTCCATCAAATTGGGGAGGTTTCATTTTGTGTCGTGTGCCCTCGAGGCCAATTTTCGAGTCCACTACTTCTAGACTGTTTCTGCTTACGGTTTTTGATTGTATTTATCCCTTTTGCATTATGACTACCTGTTCTTTTATTTGGCTGATGTCACCCCCATTATATGCTTTAGCTCCTCTATCCGCGTTTCATTTTTGACAGACTCTTCGACCATTGTTTGTTTTAGCTCTTCCATCCGAGCCTCATTCTCGAATATTTTCTTTTCCAGCATTTCTGAGTTTTTCTGTACCATGCTTTTCAAATTTTCTTCTAAGGATTTATAATTTTCTAATAATTTGTCTTCCATGGTTTTAGAGTTTTCTTGTAACATTTGTAGCTTATGTTCTAAGCACTTAGAATTTTCTAGTAATTTATCTTCTAGGGTTTTAGAATTTTCTGCTAGTTTGTTTTCTAACGACTCTTTCAAGTTTTCAGAAGTTTCTAGCAATTTATCTTTCATTTGTTTAAATAGCATAGACATGTCACCATTACCAGAAACTTCAAACAAATAAATATCGGGATCGTTACCTTCATTTATTAGAGCATCTCGTAGCCGTTGTACTAATTCATTTTTCTGCCCACTAATTTCTAAATCCCTTTCTTCAAGTTCTTTTTTTAAGTCCGTCACTTTCAACGGTCCAAATTCACGTTTTTAAACATTGTCAGTCTATTTATTTTTCACTTCAAAAGTTCCACAAATACACCTCACACCTGACACCACTGTAATGTTTTTATTTTCACACTCGGGTTCAGTTAAGTTCTTGGATTTAATTTAAAAACACAGTCCAACTCACTCTAATTTATTTCCACTACTTTTATATTCACAGAAACTACTATTTACATTTTATCTTAACTTTACAATACAACCGTCGAAAACTGAATGCCTCCTATCGCCAGCTGTTCATATTTATATATCTCTCTTCGAATTGTCTGGTAAGTCCACGAACCATCGGGAAACGTTTTAAGGTTCTGGAAGCTTTAAGGGAATTCCCAGCAACAGTAGCAGTGGTCGGCCTGTTGAGAGACAAAACATTTCGCATTCCCAGAAGTGTCGGAATAACGTCCCTTCCACGAATTGGTTGATGGCCGATTGCATCAGCTGTCGGATGAATTCTCGTAACAGTATAGTTTTATAATAGTATAGATAGATATAGACACTATAGCCACAAATACTCAAAAGGCCACTATTAGGTACATTGTCAAATGTTTTATAAAATATATTTTATAAAAAAAAGATATTTGATAGCGTACTACTTAACCTTTTATAAAATACTTCTTTGACATCTTTCTTATATCACAGTTACACTCATCGTCTTATCATTGATAAAAGGTAAGACGCTAAATTTCAATGAAAATAAAAATAGCGGGTGCGGAGTTTATGGTTAGAATTGTAAATAAAAAATTTTTAAACAAAGTACTCTGATTTTGCATAATGTTAGAAATGTAGTCTATACAAATAAAAATAAAAGATTGGAAGCCTACAATGAGCATTATTAGTACTATTGTCGCTGAACATGCAAATGCTGAACAAATTAAAACTGAATGGACTAAAAAGTCAGTAACTATGCTGAAAAGTGAAGATTATACAGAAAATAAAGTGTATTGTAGAATTTATCTAGAATACTGTAAGTGGATCCTGTAAACTAATCCATTCTAAAATAATTCCTGAATTATTCATATCTTCAGTCTCAGCTTTTTTATATAAGTTTAGGTGTATACATTTTTTAGTGTGTATTAGGTGTTTTCCTTTTCATTTTTAAATCGATACAAACTGCAACCATATAAAACACCATGGCTGAACAAGTGTAATATTGTTTATTTTCCAGATTGAATAAATGGAAAATATTTTATGTCATTTATTGAAATTTGTTTTAAGATTCACTTGCATTTGATAGTGGATAACATCTTTTGTAAAAGATCTATATCTATATGTTCTCTATTTTTTAATGAAAATCCAATTTCAGACACATTGCCAAGAATTTAGTATCATCCTGAATGAATATAGAAAATAAACCAAATATCTCAGTAATTTGTAATATCATTTATGTTTGAGGTGTAAAGGACAGTTCTTCCCTCCAAATTTTGGAAGCTCTTAATGATAATGAATAGCAACTTTTAACATGTTTGGTATTTAAGAGCATTTGAGTTCCAAGTGGCTCAAAGGGTTGACCAGCTACTGTATCATAGTTCAACCTACAAAAAAATTGCATGTTATTACTGTAAAATTTAATTCTAAACTAGCTGTTTAAAATAATAGAACCTAGTTTCAATTTTGTACTGATAAATATGTTCATCTTCTTTCCACTAGATGTTTCAAATTTTACAATGAAATATTTTAATGGTATTTAAGAGTACCTATAAAATTTCTTCAATGGAAGATGGTGATGCAGTATGCATTCTGTAACTAATTATTCACATGTAGAAGATTGAATATTTGAGTGTTCTATAGCTAACCTATAATGCAAATAAATAATTTCAATCTGGAGAACTATCAACAAAGGGGAATGACTACCTACCTACAAAGTATATTTATTTTTTCTTCCAAGCATTTTGATAGAGCATTTAGTTTGAAGTGTTTTTTGTACAATGTTGAAATCACTGTCGTGAAAATAATAGAAGCAAATATAATAATTTGTTTCAAGATTACCAATGAAATAAAAAATATGGCTTCATTTCAGCTTAACTTTTTGAAATCTAGCTGTTTATTTGTTTACTTCAAATTTCAGAGAATAATAAACATAAGCCATTTTAAAAATGAACAATGAACTAAATCCTTAAAAATATGCTTCTTAATCGAAAAAACACGTTTATTTTTCCACTACCTACACCAGTTTTATTATTAAAAAAAACAACTATTTAGGTTGTAATTTAAAAATCACCTTTTTCAAGGTTGCAGATTTATAGGTTTAAAATATATATACGAACATTTTAAATAGAAAACACTATGATCGTGTTTATTTTTTCGTGATCTAGATGACTTTTATTTAAAACAAGATAAAAAACTTATTTCATTTTAAATGTACCAAGAAGATATGAGCAGTTTTTTTGCATAATTTGTAACAAGATTTCAATAAAAATGCTTTTACTCAAAGTAGAAACTACCATTATTAATATAAAAATAACAATTGTATTATTCAGAGAAATTGTTTTTCGCGCAAGTGAGCTGTGAAGTATCTTCTACTTAACGTTTCATCTACAACTAGGATAGACATTTTTAAAGGCGATAGTTTGGCAGTGGTCGAAGTGATCGCTGCTCAAACTGGTAAGTCAGTTAGTTAGTCATGTCTTTATTATCAGAGTTAAATTGTTTTCACAAATTTCTTACTCCTAGTCCATATTTTGATATTTATTTCCCTAATTTGTTTTCTATGTTACATTCAATGTTTCCCTGAGCTGTTACAATATTTTTCCCTATGCTATTCCTTAAGATACTTCATTCACTAAGATATGCCTATGAGGCACCTTATCTAACAATTGTGTCAACATTTTTTTGAATCACATTGTATGTTTCTCTACTTCAACCTGTATTATATTATTTTGGTCACCAAATATAAGATTTTTTAAATACTTAACTATAACTCTACTCCACCTTATATTTCAAATATCCTATCTGTGCAACTTATGAGCTACGCTATTTCACAATTTTTCGCCATATCTTTTGAAGCCCAATATAAAACATAATTTCTCTCTACAATTCATTTAAACCACCCTTCATTTCCAACTTTTTCTAACCTTGTTTGAATCAAACTGTGTAACTATAACTTTACTTCGCCCCATATTTCACGTACTCCATATATGTAACTGCTCATGTTTCACCCTATATAACAAATTTCTTCACCCCACCTTTATAATTATAATTCTACTTCACCTATATTTCAACAACCTTGTATATGCAACTACTTTTGGACCACCCAATATAACAATTTTTTACCACACTGTATACTTAGAATTCTAGTCCAACCTATATTTCAACCATCCTGTATATGGAACAGCTTGTAAATCATAACATTTCTTTATAATATTTTTTAAACCCACCTGTATAGCTGTAATTTTACTGCGCTACATATTTCAACCATCCTATATATGCAACTACTGGTGGATACAAACCAATTTTTTAACCACTCTATAAACTATAATTCCACTCCATCTCATATTTCAATGACCCTGTATAAACAACTGCTTCTAAGATTTTTTCAACCCAATTCGTAACCATAATAACTCAAGAACATAATTCAAATATCGTAACTGCATACATAACACATTTCTTTTACAATTTTTTTATCCAACCTGTATAAATATAATTCTAATCTACCCTTATTTCAATCACATTGTATATGCAACTACATACAACATTTTGTTATACACCCTGTATAATTATAATTTAACTCCACCCTTTTTTCAACCACCTGGTCTATGCAACTATTTATGGCCCACTCCATATAACTAAATTCTCATTTCAACTATATTGTATATATGCGGCTGCTTACGAGCCACCAAATTTTTTTAGGATTCTTTATGGCCAGATAATTCTATTCCACTATAAAATTCACCTATCCTATATATGAAACACCCTGTAAAATTAAGCTTGATATATCAGTTGAATTTGTTTTATTCCGAATTTTGATTTAAAGGTAAGCTGAAGCAAATAGTTAATATGTTAATATTTGGTGTGTGTGGTGGAACTATTAATCAATAGAGTAATTGTGTGTTACCCAACATCATAGAAGTTTTTCCGCTATATCTATAAATATCGTTTCTGTCAATATAGGGACATAAAATGTACACCAGACAAACAGACCACTACAATTTTATAATAGTATATATACAGATAATTTACGTATATATATATATATATATATATATATATATATATATATATATATATATATATATATATATATATATATATATATATATATATATATATATATATATAATAAAGTTACTCAACAACATATCTCTGATATTTTTCAGGGTTGCATCTGTAAACTTTCTCAAGAAATTCACATGTTAATTTAAAGCGATGATTTTTTTCCATTAAGTGATCAAAAATACGCTAAAAAATGTTATTTAAAACCTTCAATCTTTTAGTCAATATCAAATGGTACCTGAGCGAGAATATGGCCTAATCCATGTCCTTTAAATTTTTCCGGTACTGAAGAGTGTAACAAATTATACACATTGTTTTCTTTTTTGTAATCAACTAGGGCAAACTGATCAGAATTTAGAGCAATTCTAAATTGATCAGCTGTTTCTATAATAGGGTTAGATTTCATGTTTGATAATATTGAATAAAATCTCGTTGCTGTTCTCATAGTTTACTGTATTCCTTTACTAATAGTTGGGGCTTGGGGTCTTGTATCTTGTATCTTCAATTTGTCAATTTAATATAAAGCAATTCCAAATATAAATTACCCCTCTTCACTTTACCACAAACATCATGCAGAGAGAACTTTACCTTTTATCGATATATCGATATTTTTGTTTTATATATCGATACTTTTACACGATATAATTTTATTCGATATATCGATATAAAAACCAAGTATCGAAAACTTATCAAAAACGATATTTTTCCGTATGTTTGTTACGTGTTATATAAAATAAATACTAGCTGTTTTCCAATTACTAGAGCACAAAGTGTTTTTGTGTCGCTCTTTGTCGTAATTTTCGGGTGTTAATTGGAACATACTTCATTCTTTATGATAAAGTTTTATGTTTACTTAGTACTTACATAAAACATCCCAAAGGCACAGTTAGTCCCTGTTTTCCAATTAGCGCACAATTGAGCACAGTGCGGCACAGTGCTAGCACTGATATAGTGTCAAGCATAAAATCGTGGCAATAGAAAGAGAGGGCAATACAGTAAGAGGCACTAGTGGTGGATGGTCTCGCACAAAACAACATGAGCACAAGAAATAGCCTCTTGCACTCTCTATTGTCCTCTCTCTCCTTAGCCCACGACATTTGCACTGGATGTTTTAAGACAAATGAGCACAAGAAATAGGTTTATGTTTTATGTAGGTTTACTAAGTAAACATAAAACTTTATCATAAAACATGAAGTATGTTCCAATTAACGCCCGAAAATTACGGTACAGGGCGATAGAAAAACACTTTGTGCTCTAGTAATTGGAAAACAACCATTATTGAATTATTCTGTAAATAATTTACGTACACATAAACGTCAATTAATAACTTATGAGTAATACACTTTTAAGCTTATGGTGATCAGTGTACTCTACCGGTTGGTTTTAAAACAACCATGTTCCAATTAACGTCCTAAAAATTGCCGCACTGTGCGGCACAAAATCACTTGTGCTCTGCTAACTGGAAAACAGCCATTATCTTGTGCCCATTTGTGCGAGCCAGTGCTGTAATAGGCGTTATTCCGTCGCTTGGTGTCGCTAGTGGGCCAAGGGGTACGAGCCCGCGAAATTTAAATGATATGAGTGGAAATATGAGTGGGAATGATTGTGGTAAATGGAAATTAAAAGAATTAATAGAAGAGCTCAAAAAAAAGAAAAGCCAAGTCAGCAGGAAAAAAAGCTGAACTTGTTGAGAGGTAGTAGACATTTTTAGAAATAATTTGATGGTATTATTTATATAATTTATAGGTTGCAACATTATGACAAATTATTTATCAATAATCATGCAGAACAAGACGAAAATTACATATTTACCATACCTGATAGTATCAATTATAAAGATTTGAATGCATCTCATGCCATTTCCTTAGACAGGGATTTTGAAACAGTTTTATTTTCAAGCCGTTGAGGGAAAAATACATAAAGAAAAAGCGGAAAAAATGTACAAAGAAAATTTTTTATTATGTTTGAGAAAGGCTTCTATCGATGGCGAGACTTATTTACGAGGGCGAGTTGCCTCAGAATATAGAAAGACAATTATTTATTCTGTTGATATTAAGGTAACTCGCTTCAAATATATATCAGAAGTACAATGTGAATGTGCTGCCGGTAAAGGCCCTAATGCACATTGCAAACATGTTTGTGTGGTTTTTAAAGCACTTAAAGATTTTTTGAAACATAAAAATATTGTGACCACACAAACTTGTACGGAAAATTACAAACATTCCATCAGAAATCAAAATTTAAAGAATCACCAATTAAAAGTAAGGATTTTGGTTTGCCATGAATTCAAAGTATGCAAAGGAAATTAACAAATTATGATCCGAGACCAGCTAAGTATAAAAAAATTTCAAATTTTCCAACAATTTTTAGAAATCATTGCATAAATTATGCTGGAATTAGTTTAGAACCTTTCCCTGAGTTAGAACTATTTGAAGCAGCATCTTTATTTGCCCTTTTCAATGATCATGATTATTGTCAGAAGCATGCTGAAAAAAACTTTTTAGAAAATAACAATTTATATCATGTATCTCCGGATAAAATAGCAGAAATTGAATTATATACTAGAGGACAGTCTAATAATAAATTTTGGTTAGAAGAAAGAAGAATATGTCTTAATAGTTCTTATTTTGGCAAAATTTGTTCGTCTTTTGATCCCAAGAGACTTGTGAATGAGTTATTGAATCCAAAAGATTTATCAATGATTCCCGCTATTAGCCATGGGAAAAAGCATGAAATTCAAACAATAAAAATACTTGAAGTTTCTGAAAATATGAAAGTGATTCAATGTGGGACCTTTATTTCTGCCAAATATCCATTTTTAGCTTCCTCTCCAGATGGATTATTGGAGATTCTACTTGTATTGAGGTCAAATGTCCCTTTAGTGCTAAAGACCAAGCCATATCCCCAGAAACAGTAGGCTATATTTACTTGTGTGAGAAAAAAGGAGTGTACAAGCTGGATGAAAGGCATGACTATTATTTTCAAGTACAGAGTCAATTGTATCGTGCTAACAAACAGAGGTGTATTTTTGTAGTTTATACGTTTAAGCAAATGTTACTGTTAAGCATAGATACAAATGATGCATTTATTGAAAAAATGGTAGAGAAGTTAGTACATTTTTATGAAAGGTATTTTAAAAAAGCAATCATAAACAAGTTCCTTTATAAACTTAATTAAAATAATTTCATACATAAGTATCATTAGAGGAAAATTGTTAGTTATAAAAAAGTTTGTAGAAATTAATATAAGTGTACCTAATATTTGAATAAATTAAAACAATAATTACTTTAAAAAATATTTACACATATAGATTCTATTTATTTTCTTTAAAAAATTATCTAACATGAAGCAAACAAAAAGTATGGCTTTAGCCAAAACTGTTTGATTTGAATCCAATGGGCCTTTTAAAATCATAAATGTTTTTATTAACCCAATAACTTGTTCTACATTAATTCTCTTGCTGGGAATGTTCTTATCTTTTACATTTGCTGCTCCTGGTATCTGATTTTGTTTATCAAAAACCGTTGGAATATTTAAAGTTATTCTACAAGCTAAAAGGTCTTAGAAACCAAACTCTTTACCTGCCTTAAGAGAATCTTCTGGAATTTCAGTTTCATCCTAATTTCCACGAGTTTGTGGAAATTTGCTGATGTCCCAGTAAAGTTTTGTGCCTTCGTAAAACAATTATATTTAACTTATTACTATATTTTAAACAATTAAAATACTTGAAATCTAAAATCAGACATAATCAATATAAATTATTTTTAAATTATTGGCTTCTTATCACCTTTGGGACTGTAACGACATCTAACATCTCTAGTCCCAATGGTGATAAAAAAGAATAAGTTAAAAATAAGATTGAAATTCATTAATTCTGATTTTAGATGTCACGTATTTTAATCATTTAAAATATAATATTAGTTTAAATATATTATATTTTATAGTGAAATAAATCTAGGAGTTTGTGGAAAAAAAACAGATGAATAATGAATGTAAATATATTAGAATTTTCAGAAAAGATTATTTACACTTTATTTCAGTCTAAAAGTTTTGCAAATTAATATTGTTTTTAACATATAAAATAAGAGGGGAAATTGTTAGGTACCAAATTGCAAAAGTTCGCTAGGGAAAGGTCATTTGTTTCCTAAAAACGAAATATTCGGTAAAAAGTGGCTTAAAGCCATGAAGATGACGCATTTTACTCCAAAAAAGTGGAGTAAAATATGTTATAAACATTTTAAACCAACTGATTTTGTGGACCATTCTGAATTTGGTATGTATTGAACCTATTTTAACTATACTCAATAAAAAAAAATTAGGCAGTTATAAAAAAATATCTTATTCATTGCAGGGGTAGGATTATCTCATCGAAATATTCTTAAAAAAGATGCAGTACCGTCTCTTCTTCCTTCCAGTTTGAAACAGAATATAATAATAAAAAAGCAAAAACTAAGAAGTAAATTTGTTCAATCTATTCTTATAGAAGCTATTGCCGGCATTTATTTCAAAAAAATAATTCAACAAGTTTTAGAAGACATACAAGCTAAATGTAGTACAATCAGTTTTGCTAATACAGAAAAACCTTATAAATTGGACCAAGATAATCCACTAATGAATGAACTGCCTCAAGAATATGTTGAAGATTTTTGTAACTTTATAAATGTTGTGGAAGTAGTCAGTGAAGTGGGTAGTGAAAATGAAACTGATTCAAATTCTGTAAGTGAGACAGATGAAAGTAATGTGAAAAGTTTAGACATCAGGAAGTCAACATTTAGTTTTAATTTAAGAATAGAAAATTTGGAGCATGATGAAAAAACACTTCATTTCTATACAGGATTGGAAAATTATGAAAAATTACTATTTGTTTTTAACTCACTAGGTCCTTCTGTGAATCACTTGCAGTACATTTATGGTACTCCTCCAAATAATATTAACCCATTAAACCAATTTTAATTATTTTACGACGGCATAAACCTTACCAGGAAATAGGCATATTTTTTGGTATCAGCATTAAGCAGATGGGAAACATATTTATAACATGGATTAGATTCATGAGACTGCAATGGTATGAAATTTCACAATGGCCATCCAAAGAACTTGTAAATTATTTTACTCCTCTTGACTTCAGTACAAAATTACAATACAAAACAGGAATATGACAACTTAGAATTGTTGAAATGACATTGACTGTTTAAGAAAATGGTTGGTGTTTGGGTACAAAACTGTATTTTTATACATTATAATATAAAAAATGACAAAATCCAAATAAAGCATTATATTTAAAAAATAACAGGTAAATTTTTGCTTTATTGACTTGACACCATCTCCAGCATTTTCAGGCATTGCTTCATCCCTCCTTCTATTTTTGCATCGGCGGCATAGTTCCATTTTTGTTAACCATTTTCTGAAATGAAACAACAGTTAAGGTCTTTCACCACCAATACACCAAAACAAAAAAACAAATTTATTATACAAATATAGTTTTTTTTAATAGTCATGAATTAACTGTCAGAATAATTTAACAGTTAAAGAAATCATCTTTAATCAAAGTAATATATGTTTTAAATCTTTAGCTTTAATTGTATCATTTACTCCTGTACACGTCATATGATTTGCCATCTCATTTAATAATGCTACACTAAGGATACTTCTCACTTGCTTATCAAACACTGGAGCTCGAAATTGCTTCATAATATATTTTTTTAAAGCAAAAAGAAAAAAAATCAATTTGAGAATTATAATATTTTATGCAAGTATGGTTAAAAGCCCATTAGCAGGACAGCTTAAGGGTTATTGGAGTTACAGTAAAGAATTTTTCAATAAGTTACATTAGATTTGAAGCCAAGCAGTGTACAATCTGTAATAATTTGTTTATGAGCTTAAATAAGTCAGTAACTTCTAATGGGTGACAATATAAAATAAATTAAAGACAATTTTCCCAAAATTTTTTTTTTTTATTCTTTATTGGTTTTTTGTGTGAACTTACAAAAAGTTAATAATACAAAAATAATGATTTTATTTGCCTGTAACTTTTCAAGTATTAACAATTCAAAAAATAAATTTACAACTTTCTTATAGTCTGTCAGTCAAGCAATAAAATTGCCTTTTAACTTTTTCATCTAACTTCAATAGTTTATCAGCTATACCTGAAAAGCAAAAAAAAACAGAAAATTTTGATTTCAAAACTTAGTAAAAATCAAATAATGAAAACATGTCAGCTATAACTGAAAAAGCAAAAAAAAACAGAAAATGTTGATTTCAAAACTTAGTAAAAATCAAATAATGAAAAATGAAATTTGGCTCAATGAGATTTTTTGTTCCAAATTTAGTATAAGGTGGATCCTTGATTGTCATTTGGGGGGAGCTTGATCTTGTTTGGGGGGCTTCAGCCCCTTATCCCACCCCCTGGATCCGCCAGTGTGTATAGCCATGGATTTTATAAAAAAAATTCTTCCTGGGTTGCAAGAATAAATAAGGTAAGAAAATCATTTTTCCATGTTATTTAAGCAGTAAAACTTAACATTTGATGATGGACATTTTAAAATTAAAATTATGGGCTCCACTTTTAACAGGATATTTGTGTAGACATATTCTGTAATATTTTGAGCAGAGAACAAGATAAAATATATCTTCAGGTTGGTTTGCATAATTTTCATATCCTCTTGCTTATATTTCTAGTTACTTGAATACTACTACTACTTAGTATAATTATAAAAAGCAACTGAAGATATAAGTAAATTAAAATTTAAAAGATGAACAATTAAAATTAAGGATGATCATTTAGTGACTATTTTTATTTTGTTACATTAGAGATACACCAGAGTTAGTGGAGACAATTTACTCAGTGGATCATTTTATAAAAATAAATTGTTTTAACGAACAAAATTAATATTTATGTTTAAGACCATTTGTAATAATTTATAATTTGTTGCACTACACTCAGTATCAACTAGATATATAAAAAAATTGTTACTATCATTTTCTGAAGAACTTGATGTTCATAAAACCCTGTTCTTTCTTTGAGCATCTAAAAATTTGTATTTTTTTTTCTCACAAAAATACCTATGCATACAAAAAATCAGTAAAAATAAAATCATAATGCTTACCCTTCTTTATAGTCAGTTCATTATCATCAGATGATGTTGTTTCCTCTTGTATTGACTTATGCCTGCTCCTTCTGGTTTTGTAAACTTCTCTTTTCTCAGTAGTGCAAAATCTTCCTCATCGTTTGTCGAAATATTCATGGTGACCTCTTCTATATCCTGAGCATCATCATAAGTGTCTAAAAAACAAAACAAATTATGCAAATATAGTTTTAATAATTTACCATATGGGCCACAAATTTGATTATAGTAATATATAAATCAGGTGGCATTAGGGTTAACAACTTCCTAAATTCGTAAAATTGTGCTTTGATTCTTAGGCCATTTAAAACTTTTAGACATAAATATCTAACCATAATTCAGGAATATTTCTAGATGTATTAATTGAAAAAACCATGAAACATCTTTTAGTGCTAAATATATTTTTTGTTAGTTTATTTGGAAGACAAATAAATGGATACTTACCTTATTTTGATGGACTCTAACATATAGACTCTTCTATATTCATTCAGCTGATAAATTTGTAGATTATGTAAAATGTTAAGAGAAATACACTGATCTTCTTAAAAAGTTGCCAAAAAGCTAATATTTGTCTGAGCTCTAAAGCCTTTCTGATATTGATGCCGAATGGGTTAGTTACTCTTTGTGTATTTTTATAACAGCTTGAAAAAATAGTTTCAGAACCACCATCTAAAAGAATATCATGAGATGCATTTAACTATTCATAAATGATAAGATCAGATAAGATGAATATATACTAATAATAATAACTAATGTTCCTCTTGTTCTGATTGGTTATTAATAAATAACTTATCATAATGTAACATACAAAATTATACAAATAATATCAAACTATTTTTATCGATATAAAAATGTCTACTACCTCTAAAAGTTCAGCCCTATTAATTCCTTTAATGTCGATTTACCATAACCATTAATAATCAATACTATTCCCACCTCACTCATTGTAATTCCACTTATGTCATTTTTAAATTTCGCGAGCTCGTACCCCTTGGCCCACTAGTGACACCAAGCGACGGAATAACGCCTATTGGAACACTTAGTGCCAGCACTGTGCCGCACCGTGCGCAATTGTGCGGTAATTGGAAAACAGCCAATATATTGTCAAACAAGTTGAGATACATGATCTTTGTACACAAAGATTAGCAGAATTGTTTCAAGTATAATTAATTTATTATATTTATGCTATATGTTGCCTAAGTGCTTGAAGTTAAAATTAATTTTAAATATGTTTCTGATAATACATGAGGTAGAGGCGAGATATATATGAGAGTGTATAAATGATCACTAGAACGACATTTAAATTTACAGAAAATATGAGAAGTAGTAGTATATAGTTAATTTAACAATATAGTACTACCTTAAGCTGTGAAAAAGTCTCAAAATAAAATATTTTTAAATTTTGTAATCCAGTCTACCTACCACCTATCTATAAATTGTTTGCTTATAACTTTATCAGATACACTAGTTAAACAAATTACTAAGTATATATATATATATATATATATATATATATATATATATATATATAGACTACTGTTCTAAAATAGTGCCGGTATATCGATATTTTTTCTCGATATATCAATATCGATATTGATCAAAGCATCCACTCTTAGAGCGCCAACTCCCATGTTATCTATCATAACAAAGTTTTGAGCGCCATCCAATGCCCGGGGCAAACACCAAACGGCCGGTAATATAGGAAACTTATTCTTGACATTTATAATTTTATGTTTATTAGGTTAGGTATAATATAAACACAATATATAAATTAATGCATGGGGAATGATTTAAATTTGATTCTAAATTTTATATTTAAAATATACAAAATGTAAGTTATAGATACATTAATACAATTAAAAAAAAACAAATGCTTAAAACACCTAGACTAGATGCAATTATTGAAAACATTAAAGTAAGCTTAAATAAAAATCTTAAAATTCTCCAGTCTTAGATGAATACAATCAATATAAGAATTACTATTATATGATACCATATAAATTAGAGGCGAGGGAACATTAATATAAATTATTAAATTCTGCTTATAAATTTGCTGCATATTTAAGTTTTTAAATAATAATTTTAAATAATGTAGATGCAATAAAGATTTATGTATTTCAGAGTACAATAAGTGTTCGCCATGAAGTCGGTAAACAACTTATATTAATTATAAACTTTATGAGTACCTAAGTACCAAAAAAATATATCAAACAATGTATTAATAATTGTTTGTACTATGAATAAAAGTTTTATTAAAAACATTCTATTTATAGCAAGTACTCTATGTGATAGAGAGAGAGCAATGCAAAATGATACTGATAACTGCGGGACATTATTAGTAAAATTAATAAGACTATGAGTCAGTTGTAAAATTGTTCATATCCAAACCAAACAAAAGCAACTACAAGCTAAAAGATACACCCTAGATGACAAACTATTAGGTTTTCTTCTATTTTAAGAAAAGTGTACATGGTTGATAGATTGTGTCAATATTTCACACTACCATGACAAAAACACATTACTGGAAATGCTCACCAAGTCTGGACATCAAGTAATATTTGATAATATGATAGAAACTATAGATGAAATACAGATTACTGATAAATTACTGTGCTGTGTTATTTCATATATTTATACATTTTTTCGGCAATATTCAATACGTAAATTCGTAATGTGAATTACTTTATGGTATTGTAGTTAAGGAAATGGAAAGTAGTTCTTTTATAGCAAATAATGTCAATGATGAAGGAAACCTTTATAACCTGGGAGCAACTAGTTAAAAAATATACTGTTATCTAGTTGGAATTTTTCTATTTTTATGGGAATAACTTCACAATTACTGGAAAGTCTGTATATATATTTTTTAATTTCCTAAGATTTTTTTTAGGATTCCGTATACACAATATACGGATACCCTTATAATATCACTCCGGATTTCTGCCTCTGTCACATCACAGCAATTTTCTCCTAAACTACTGGACGGAAGAGGTTGAAATTTGGTATCAATGTATAGTGTGGTGACCCGCTCAGGAGTACATATCGTAAAAAAAAGAAATCTTGATTTTAGGGGTACTTCTGGGGGGAAAACTTAAAAAATCCACCGTTCCCCCCCTAATATCCGAAACTACTGAGCCTAAACTTTTGAAAAAAATTGGAAATATAGAACATTGCCCGAACTTTACAGGAAAAATAAGCAGAAACCATTAATATTAATTTGGGAGGCAAATTATAGAATTAATTAAAAATTTAAAAATAAAAAATTTGTCAATCGCATCATGTAATTGTGAGGAACACAAATATATTTTTTTTCATATTTAAAAAAAATAGTTAAAAAGAAATTAACGAAAATATACCAAAATTTACCCATCCCTCCCCCCTTTATAACCGAAACTATAAAGTTTTGAAAAAAAATTAGAGGTATAGGGTCTGACCTGAAGTTTACTGGAAAAATAAGGAAACCATAAACTGTAAAATTTTGATAAAATAGACGTATAGCGCCTCACCTGAGCTTTACTGAAAAATTAAGGAGAAACCCTAATATTGATTTTGGGGGGCAAATTATCGAATTAATAGGAAAATAAAAAATTATAATTGTTTCTAACGGATTAAGTAATATATCAAATCAAAGGGCTCATTATGACGAATACAAATTAATTTTTTAAATATTTTTAAAATAAATTATTTGAAAGATATTAACAAAAATATTTAAAAAATTACCCATTCCCCCCCTTATCCCTGAAACTATAAGAAGTAAAAATTTAAAAAAATAGAGGTGTATCCCCTCACCTGAACTTTACTGAAAAATAAAGAGAAACCCACTAATATTGATTTTGGGGGGGCAAATTACAGAGTTAAATGAAAAATAAATAAGTAAGATGTTTCTAACGCATTATGTAATATATCGAATTAAAGGGCTCATTATGCCAAATACAAATACATTAACAAAAATATTAAAAAAAATTTACCCATTCCCCCCTTATCTCCGAAACTATAAAACGTTAAACCAGAACTTTACTGGAAAAATAAGGGGAAACCCCTAATATTGATTTTGGGGGGCAAATTACAGAATTAAAGGGAAAATGTAAAATTAAAATTGTTTCTAACTCATCATGTTATTATTGAAAGGGCTCATTATTTTTCAAATGCATCGTGTAATATATCAAATGAAACTATAGGAATTACAATTTTTTTTTCATATTTTTAAAACCATTTGTTTAAAAGAAATTAACAAAAATAGCAAAAGTCTACTTATTCCCCCTTCATCTCGGAACCTACATCATCTAAAATTATAAAAATGGAAATATATGGCCTCTTTTGAACTTGACGAATAAATAAGGAGAAAAGATTGATATTAAGATTACAGAATTAAATAAAAAATATATTTTTAAACCCATCATGTAGTGTATCAAGTGGAAGAATGAGGAATACAAGTGTATTTTTATAATAATTTGTTAAAAGTTAATAAAAAAATATGCAATGATCAACCCATTAAGAAAAGTAAAATGGAAAATAAAATGTTATATCAATAGAATGGAATCATCATAAAAAAAAACAAATATATATTTTTTAGCATAATTTGTTTAAAAGATTTAATAATTCATTATTTAAAATTTGACCCATTCTTCACATTATCTTCCAAACTACTGACTCTAAGATTCAGGCAAAAGATTACAAGAGGCTTCGCCGAGATTTTATTGGTAAAATAAACCTAAATCCTAATCTTAATTTAGGAGGCCAAATTGGAAAATTAAATAAATATTTTTATAAAAATCAAGGGAATCACATAGCTGATAATTTGAAAAGGCACTGTGTGAAAAATAAAAGTGTATATTTTTATAAATTTAAAACGCTTAGTTTAAAAGATATTAAGGTAAATACAAGAAAAACAATCCCTACTTTTCTGAAACTGAAATTTAAAAAAAATATATGCACTTTCATTTACCTTACATGAAATCTCAAACCCTTAGTATGTGAGTCCAACTCGCCCTTGACCAAATTATATTTTTATATTTTGTTATTCGGTTGTGTTAATTTTTATTGCCAGTAAAAACGGGGTCTGAAATATTTGGTATATTTGAAATATACAGACAATTGTGGTGTTATTCCCAACAAATCAGAAAAATATAACAAGGATATATCATTAAATAAATCAACTATGTGCTGATTAGGACTGCAAAATGTATAATTTTGTTCATGTATTTCCAGGATATATAAAATTTAGTCTTATGAAAAACATGATTAATGGGTTATCATTTAATATTGAAAAATTTCGGGGTTGAACCCCTGGCTACGGGCTTGACTATGTGCTTATAGATTTTAGATTAAATGACAAGATTGGAGAAAATTATTATGATCAGTATGTGATCAAGGTTTAACAAACCAATTGGTGTTACATTCTTTAAAGACACTGTGGAACAAAAAAAAATGTAGAATTGTTGTTTAAAAAGATGATTTATTATTCTGACATCCCATACATTTTTAAGGCACTCAGAAAAATTTGGATTTTGTAGTAAATGTTGTGAGCAAAATGATATTGTGGAATTGCATTTTTCCAGTGGGTCTCTATTCAAAAATATTTTTTGTTTGTATTTAAACTCGTTTTCTTTAATTGAATAAAACCATTCAAAGTAAATATAATATTCTTTATAGAAGGAACCATAACAAAGTGCCTCTTTTGATTTATCATAGTTTTTAAAACCTTAATTTCCAGTGGGTCTCTATTCAAAAATATTTTTTGTTTGTATTTAAACTCGTTTTCTTTAATTGAATAAAACCATTCGAAGTAAATATAATATTCTTTATAGAAGGAACCATAACAAAGTGTTTCTTTTAATTTATCATACTTTTTAAAACCTTAATTTGCTCCTTCTAAAACTCTTCATATCCTGAAGTTGAAGATAATGCTCCTTTCATTTGCTTGCTGATAGGTGCTACTTTTGTATAAAATTGCAGCTGTCAAAAAGGCTATCCAAAAACAAAATCAATTTTGCTGTATTTGCTGCTTCTTGGGTAGACTAAATTTGTCCTTAATTTCTGAAAAGAGAAGAAACATGTTAATTTTGACAAAGTATTAATTCTGTCCGTACATCCCGGGGGACAACACGTTTTAATGTATTTCATATTTATAGCAATACCCTAACTAAAAATCCTCAAAAATCTAAAAATTGTTCACTCGCAAGCGCTTTTTATTTTTTACCACTCCAAAAACACACAAATACACAGAAAAATTCACAAAATGGAGTGTCACTACAATGGGTGAGTTCAGCAGATACAAACTGTTGTGAACGTTTGCTAACGTTTCATGTTTTATGCAGCACAAAACATGAAACGTGCAGCACAAAACATGAAACGTTAGCAAACGTTCACGACAGTTTGTATCTGCTGAACTCACCCAATTACAAATTGCTTTGTTTCAACCACGAAGTATAGATCACAGATCAAACACAGGTATAGATACAAGGAGTCCGAACGGTATAGGCTTTTCCGCAGTATTCGTGGTATACAATATTAAACCCAGATCATAGTTCTCTTTTCTGCCACTAGCTGCGCAAATGTTCAGGACGTACCGATGTTAGGCAAGGCGCAAATTGAGACACGTATAGCGCGTGTGAGGTGACATGACACGAGTGGCGGGACCCGATCGTGTCAGACAAGTCGCGTGATGATCCGCATATTGAGAGACAGTTCCTAGTTAATTGCGTCAGAAAATATATGATTCACGAACGAATAAATTTGATATTTTAATTTTGTATTCATATAATTAGTATATTTTATATTATAGCACCCTTTTTGATATGCTACCGCATTTATTAACGTCTCATCTTACCATTTATCAAAACACTTGACACGCGCGACACGAGAAACTGTGTCTCAACTACAGCGCGACGCGACCAACAATAGACGCGTGTCGTGCCTCGCGACACTTTGTTGGCAATTTGCGCTGTTCTATTCAATACTATACGTTACAAAAGTTCGCGCTGTGCTGTGTCATGTCACACGCTCTATACGCGTCTCAATTTGCGCCTAGCCTTATTATTATTATCAAACGTAAATACGCGCTGTCGAATGTCGAAATTATTAAAATTATAAAACTAAGTATAAAATATTAATGTAATTGTTTAAAAATAGTTTTAATAAAAAAATGGGAAGGTGTTGTGCTGTTCATGGTTGCCTCAGTGGCCGAAAGGCAAGTGGAAATGTGGCTAAAGTGGGTATATTCAAAGTTCCGAAAGTGAGTAACCTAAAAATAATATTAAACATCAGTGTTGTTAATAAATATTGTATTGTATACACTAGTGTATTTGTCAAATCTAAATTGTTTGGTATTTAAATGTTAAACGTGTTTTATATATAACTAATACGATTAATAAATAATATATTTGATTGTAATCAATTAATTACTTTCCTATTATCAAGCATTGTAATACGAAATAAATAGGTATTTAACCATTTTTGAATTTATATTTACTACTTAATTTGCAGAAACTATGTTTAAATTCTTTACTTCACTTACGGTTTGTTTAATAGTTTAACACGTGGAGACAAAAGATGAACTATAATTTTAATTCTTAAAGACCTGTTGATAACATTAATTTATTTTTTTAATAAAATTGTTTGCTGCTGGTTAATTGTATTTATTTATTTACTAATGTCACACATTTTTAGCTTTGCAGATTATCGAAATAATATTTTCAGAGCTGTCAGGTGGCTGTCAGTATCAACAAGATTACCCGCGTAAGGATTTAAACGAGTACGTGCTCAAAAGTGGCACGCTCTACCGGCAAAACATTCTGTCCCCTAAAATGCTACCATTTATTTAACATTACGTTCGGACTCCTTGTATCAATGGGTGCGTTCAGCAGATACAAACTGTTGTTAAGGTTTGCTTACGTTTGTTTGTTTTGTGCTGCACAAAACATGAAACGTGCAGCACAAAACATGAAACGTAAGCAAACGTTAACAACAGTTTGTATCTGCTGAACGCACCCATTTTGACGATGATAATCGACTATTTTCCACAGATCATACACTTGCTATTTTCTGAAATGATTTTCTCTCATTGAAGAGTTCTACAAACTATTAAGGCGTGTTTGTGGCGCCATTACGGCCTGGGCACGCATAAAAATATTTGACCTTGGTATATGGAGTGTGAAACATCTATAGTGAATAATTTGTGCATATGCATACATACCCACAAACAGTGAACCACAAAGCATTAGTTGTGGGTAATAACGCTTTTTGGTAATACCAAACCGAAACTATGTATGACTAATTAATAAATAGTTTTGAAACTATTTATTTTTTATAACTAGTTATCGACTGAATTTTGAAGGTACTGGTATGCTTGGTGTAGTAAGTTACGGTTTCTTTTTAGTTAGAAAGATATGTAACTGTTCACAGTTGTCGAGTAGTGTGAAGTTTTTTATTGTTTAGGTGTTTAGACAAACATGAATAAAATGATACTAGGCACAGTTATGCATACGCATATCATTTTTGATTTTAATCATTCAAATTTCTAATATAAATATATTTTCAAGGATGTCATTATTTCACTATTTTATTATTAATTTATTATTAATATCACAAATAATAAATACTGATTTTATATATGAACTAGTAAGTAGTTACATGTTATTGAACATTTATTTATTTAACAAATAGACACTATAATATTTAGGTGCATATTATTACGTAAACCCCACAAAGGTAATCGGATATACCTATTTATTATACCTAAAACTAAACATAATAAAAAATATAAACTTAACATAAAATAAATAAAAAATATATATAAAAGCAATAAAAACTGATAATAGGCGTAAAGAAAACCTAGTTTTTTTGGCTCAATATCTGCAGCAAACCAGATGCAGATTGCTCATATATTACAAAAGGTTTTTTTAACACAGCAGAAAAATTTTTAGACTAAAAGTAGGTACTAGTTACACTATTTTTCAATTTTTAAATCTTACACGAAAAGTTTTGGAGCAATATTATCGTATCTAAATTAATTACTAACACATGTAAATTAATTTTGAACACTTTATGATTCCGTTCAATATTGAAAAGTGTCTATTCCTAAATAAAAAACACTATAAGACAAAGATGAAATATCTATATTATGCCTGAATCTGAAAATTATTTTGAAAAATAATTTGGTTTAAACATTATTGCGTTTTACTGTAATTAACACCTGAGTATGGCCGTCACAAATATTTTTAAATTCGCTTTTAATTATGCTAATCTAACCATATACTTTAATACTAAAGTATATGAACCTAACCTATTTGGATTGTATCCCGCATCACATCAATATAACAATTTTGTGTTATCGATGCAGCAATACCACTGAAATCTACCCTCGTTTCAGTCGTTTCTGCCGATACAAATATGTACCTGTACCTATATCGGTAAAATGTAAGGTAGTTTCTCCGTTGTCCACAGTGACTCACGGAGCAATATTGTGTTGTGTGGCAATAAAGTATTTCTATGAATAACTAGTTTCAGTCGAAACTTATTGTATGATCTGTGGTCGAAACCAATACATAGTTTTAGGTTATTAGTGTAATACATAGTTTTAATAACTGTTTACGGTTTGAAATACCCACCACTACAAAGCATCCACTCTTTGTGTACATAGTATGGAGGGTTGAATGAAGGAGGACAACCTTATATGGGAATAAAACTGAAAAGTGTCCAGCGGACGCTTTCAAATAAGAAGTTAGAAGTTAGCAATTGTCAACGGATTGAAATTCACAAATCCTCCATTTAGAAGTGAAGTGACTGAAAAAGTGAGAATGATGTAATTATTCGTAAAAATCGTAAATATAACCTAGAAAATATGTTATGTGAACTTCTCTTTGTAAATGGTTGTCTCCGTGTTTTGTAATCTCTGCAAGTGATATGAGTTTATAATGTGTTAATTGTGATATAAATTAATAAGTGTGTGCCCCAGTTTTAACTTTTTATAAAACTCATTGATTTTATAGTTGTTATTTTGTTATGAAACTTTTTGGAATAGTTAAACAATGGAAAAAATTTGTATATTTATAACATTTTTATACTGTTAACAAATAGATGGTGATGTAAATAAAAATTATTTACTTTTACATTCTTGTGTTCGTATTACATATTTATTTTGCAAAGTGTCAATTTACAAAGTTGGTGTTTCTACTTCCTTGTTCACCTCTCTCTGGATAAAAGGCAATTAACAATTCTTTTCATCATTGAACAAACTGCTATAATTAAATTATCTCTTCTGTTATCATTATAGAACAAATTTCACTTGCATTTTGGTCTAGAATAGTTTCTTTTTCAAGGATTCTAACATTTTCACACAATGGTTTTCCATATATTTTTTTCTTCTCTAGTTGGACAAAAAGCTCCATTAGCTACTATTAAATGACTATTTTTGGCATCTTACTGCTGTAGTTGTATTTTAAATATTTCCAATGGCACGCCTGTTGAATGCCCCTGGGAAAATATCTTCAGAACTTTGTTGAAGTTCTCGAGTTGGTGGACAATGCCATAATCTGCTTTGTAATTATGTAATAATGGGTTCTCCAGAGTTTAATTTATGTAGGATATTTATCTTGAACCCTAAAAAAATGTGCAAGTAAAATTTTGCTTGTAAGTAATTTTTATCTATGTACAAAGTATTTCATTGACTAAACACTTTATTAATGTCAAATATAAATCTGGTTGTTGAACTGTGATGGTTAAATTTGCATTTTTTGGATGTGAATTCTTCACATTAACCTAATTTTATTCACGTAGGTTTGTTCGTAGAAGTAGAAAACTGATTTCTACGAACAAATTACCCGGTCGTACCAGTGACTTCCCCAAATTGAAACAATTTCATGGCTTAGATCATTTACCTTCTAGATATAGCCTGTCAAGCATAAAATCGTGGCAACGCTAGAAAGAGAGGGCAATAGAGACAGTAGGAGGCTATTTCACTTAGTGGGTGGATGGTCGGTGGACGCAGCCAATGAACAACATGCTTTATTGGAAGAAGCTCCCAACCGAGTGAAATAGCCTCTTGCCCTCTCTATTGCCTTCTCTCTTCTTAGTCTTACCACGACATTTGTGCACTGCAGGCTATCTCTAGAAAGTAGATGCTCTAAGTTTTATGGACACTTTTTCTTATACAGAGTGTGTCCTCCTTTTACTCAACCCTCCATATTACATAAGGGTGCGTTCCACTTAGCGATCACAAGGCTCAAAATACTCCTTCAGCCGTTCCACATGACGACTGAGGTCATTGTGAGCGTGGCGAAAACGTCACTAATGACGTCATTATTGTCGCTCACTCCACGCTCACAACGACCAATCTGTAGATATAGGTCGAAGTGGACGTTGAGAAGTTTGGCGCAATTTTTAAACTTTTAAAGATGACGACAACTAAAATAGTATTATCTGATTCGGAAAGAGATACTGCTGTGGAAACTTATGTTTCTCAAGCTGATGCAGAACGTGTGAAGACAGATAATTTAATTATGTTAAGTTTAATAAAATTAATTTTAGTTCATATTCAACATTCATTTATACATTTGTCCACATTTATCAATAACATATTTCTTTCATGAAACTTTTTTTTTGTTTATAGATATGTTGTTTGCTAAATGACTTTTGAATTCTTCATCTGAATAAAATTAACTACATTCTCGTAATCAATAATACGTGGCCTAAGTTTTCGCTTTTCACGATTATAATTTTGTAAAATTGCATTCCACTCTTTATCTGACTAGATGAAGTAGTTTCTGGAGCATTATTGCAACGCATCAACAAATATCCAACTGCCGTAAAAGACATTTCGATTATATTCAAACTCGAATTGTTTAAAAGCTCCACTAAAATGAAATATAAAAAATTAAATTGTATATTTTTTAATATAAATCAAGTTAACCTATTTACAGGAACGCTCAAAACGCTTCATACATCGTTCCACTTGAATTTATGATTTAACCACTCGCAAGCAAGTGGAATGGGAAAAACCTCTTCCGTGAGCATGGTCGTTGTGGTCGCTAAGTGGAACGTAGCCATAGCAGTAAGAAGGTTTTCCACAGATTTCCACAATAGAGAAAGGTTTTCTACCTCTACTATCCACCCATGATACAATAAATATAATTATTTTATGGTATCATGCTATCCACCTACTCTCTGTCATAAAGAATTCACATGTTTTGTGGATCTAACTTAGGTAAGTTTGTCCTCCGTCATTCAAGCCTCCATAGTGCGTCGTAATAGATCTTTTCACCCTTTTCACAAATATGCATAGGGAACTAGTATTAATATACCCTTATTATCAATGAAGTTAGCTGAAATATTAATTATAGGAGCTTTATTTGTACATCTTTCAATTAAAGCAAATAACTGCATTAAATTATAATGGTGGTTAAAGTGATATTTTCGTCCACAAGGTGAAAATAAGGCTGATGTATTTGACAAAAATGATACTCATATTAGATTCAAAGTAATAAATATACTGATAATTAATAAAATAAACATTAGTAATACAAAATACAAATTTAATTAATCTATTATTACTATGGTTTTATCAGTCATTGACTTTTTTACTACAATTTGTGATTTAAATTATATTGTCTATTCATCTTTCGATTGACAGATATATGAAAGTAAATTTATAAGATTTTCACGAAATCTGTTCAAAAATTGTATGTAATATTACTGAAGGCCGTAGAGGTGGTACAAATAAAATATAAAATTCAGTATAAAAATATTTATTTAAACTCAATTTGCATCTATATATCCGGTCACAGTTCATTATGTACAACTGAATATAAAATATATCTTTATTCACATAATCAATTACTTGTAATCGACATTCACTTAGTTCCCATCTCTAACTCATAAATCACATTTAGCACATTTTAGATAAACTTTGAACTGTTTATTCTTTTCGTTGATCTAATAAGCTTTTGACGAGATTGGATAGAAGGCTTTGGAAAACTAAATTCTCCAAAAATGATTTACTGTACATATAAGGCTCCCACATATTCCATGACATTAATGCTTTTTGCTCCATTCTTTATTGATAAAATGTTATACATGTTAATTAAAATCGGTTTACTGACAGTTCACTTTAAGTTTATAACTATTAACACTTTACTACTAATACTAAATTAGTAGATTACATTGAAAACATTGTATTCACGTTATAAGTAAACAAACCAAGTGCAGGAAAAAATTGGTGTTGACGCATGCGCATAATTTTTTTTTTCGAATATGAAAAGGCCTATTGGAAAGCTACCACCACAGATCATACAAAGAGAAGCCACCACACACTGTGCTATGCTGTGCATATCCTTTGCAGGTACAGAGTACGCACTGTGCCTCCCTTTGCGTCGTAATTGGAAAACGGATAGTATTTCCTTAGTTATATATGGACAAACTGCAAGAAAGCTACAAACCACCAAAAAAAAAATTACTAAGCTATTTAAGTGTGAAATGAATCCTCGTTTTCCAATTACGACGCACAAGAGGCACGGTGCGTACCTTAGAACATAAAAATTGAATGTGCCTGTACAGCCTTAGAGCATTTACTTTCTAGTGCACAACTGCCGAGGTAAGACTAAGGAGAGAGAGGGCAATAGAGAGAGCAAGAGGCTGTTTCACTCAGTTGGGAGCTGCTTCCAATGAAATATGTTCAGCATGTTGTTCATAGGCCTTTTCATCAGGTGATTGCGCAAGCGCTGCAGCCATTTTGAAATAGCCGTAATTTAAAAGTTTCGTACTGTTTTAGTTAACAATGGCTGGGAATGCAATAATATCTCTGCCAAATAATAAATTACTTGAAGAATTAATTGATGGTGCTTCACTTATTTATAACTCTGTGGAAGCACATAGCTGTGAGCAATTAAAAAGATGGTTAAAATGTCACGGACGTTCACAGCAAGGAAAAAAAAGTGTGCTGGTTGAGAGGTTAGGTATCAATACTTGTATTTACTCTTGTAAAAAATCAGAAAAAATAAATAAAAATCATGATTTCATTCGAATTTGCATGTAAAAGCACCTTAATTAATATAAAAATTAACAAATATAACTAATGTCATAATAAAATATTTATAAAATCAACATGACATTTAAAAAGGAGTTGAAAATTCTAAGACTAAAATAATGTTCATATATGCAAGCTAAATTCAATAATTGTCATTAGTTATATCTTATAATTAATTAAATCGAAGATGTATTCAATAAAAAATAAGTATGTTGAATATAAAATATTAAATATTATTTTCAGGGTAAAAATTGGTATAAGAAATAATATACCTGTCGATCCAAATGTTGATAAAGGATCAGGATTTTGTTCACTTGGACCACTTTCTCCAGAAAAATGCAATGAACAAATATAAGTGTCCTTAGTAACATCATCAATATATTTAAATCCTCTGTCACTTCGGCTACATTTTTTCACCCACGAATCACATTTAGAACATTTTTGACATGTTTTAATATGTATTTTTTTGGATGACTTAATTACTTTCTTGCGATATTCCAGGCAAGGCTTTGGAAAGTTTATAAAATAATAGGTATTTGTTTTAAAAGATTTATACCGTGTATCACTTTTGCATACTCCATAACAACACCGCTTTGTTGTACCTTTTCGTACAGACAACATAATTATAGTTTACAGCAAAATTGCTGTATTGAATCCTGACACTTACTACTTTACTTTTATTACTTTTTTAAATCATAAACACATTTATAATAGTATTTATTAATTTTAAGTTTTAGTACGTGGGCACTTTAACACGTTTGTTTACAAATAACAGTACGAAAAAAATGGCTGATGCGAACGCATGCGCACTGAAAATGAAAAGGCCTATTGGCTGCTTCCACCCACTAAGTGAACTAGCCTCTTACTGTCTCTATTGCCCTCTATTTCTAGCATTGCCACAATCTAAGTGTACAGCAATGTACACTGCGCTTGTGTAAATGGCCATAAATAGAACGTGCTTTAGGCCTTCAAATACATTACACATGTCATTAATGAAAATAGTTATCACAAAATAGGGAAACAAAGCACATTTAAATAAACTACTGCGCTTTTAAATTTATTGGTCGCTTCATTAGAAATAACTTTTTTTGCAAAATCACTGAAATAAACAATGTGGTATATTTTTCTCTCAGCTTATTTGAAATTAAATTTTACATTTTTGAAGGATGGTATATCACTGGTTAAAAAAAGCATTTTCTAATTGGTAATTCTGCTTATGTATATTCAATATATTACCGTTTTCTGAACCTCCAGGTCCCCGATTCTTGAAACCATGTGAAGGCTCTACCACCCAACTTCGGACGTATGTCGTATGAAATCTGACATGAATGAAGTTTAATATATGGGTTAAACTTACCCGGGCTCTCTTAAGTTGGAGGAGATAAATCAAATTTTTGTAAAATTTTTTGGCTCGTTTAATTGTTTGTCATTTGTTCTTCATTGTTCGATCAATATTAACTTTTGTTCGTTATTCGTTTGTCTTAAAAAAAAATGTTTAAAAACTTGACCCTTAAGTTGGCACCAACTTTGGTAATTTGGCCTGTTTTTGTTTTTTATTAATATATCAGAACTATTTATTCTTTGTTCGATCAAAAATATCCTTTGTTCGATCTTACTTATATTTTTAATTTATTGATGAAGATTTGTTTATTGCGCATGAGCAGGTAAAGTTACAAATTGAGGTATCTGATACTTTATGACACTGCGATTCATACCTACAAACCAGCGATACACTTATAAAGTGTATCGTGCTACAAACCGTATTTTGTTTTGTGAATTTTCAAACCAAATAAGAAGATCTATGCCAAATAAGGTTTGAACTTTTGTATTTTTAATTCATATTTTAACTTATATAATGATCAAAGCTGTATCAAGATAATGTCCAATAGAAAATTGTATATTAGAGCAAACAGATATTCAGTTTGTGATGAATTTAATTTGAATATGTGCTTTAATTGCTCTATAAATGGTCTTACCAGTGCAAAATTCAAAAGTAGTAGTAATACTTGTAATTATTGTGCTGGATCACTAGATTGTTTTACAATATATAATATATATAAAGTTTTTGTGTGTAACTATTCACAATGAATTTGTTATTCTAGTAATATACTTGGAGAAACAACATTGGCAGAACAGCCAATTCCTCAAGAAAATATACTTATAATTTATCATGTTGTTTTAAATTTATTTGAGAATATACAAGTATTTGTGAAAAGCTGGATCTAAACAACAATGGATTAATGAAGACTGCAAATACTTCAATCTTCTGATTTCATGTTAATATCCAAACACTGCAACAACAAATAAATGGGGTTGACACAGTTGGTAATAAAATAGAACTAAAAATAATCATCAAAAAATAAAAAAAATTGATAACCTCCTCCTTTTGGGAAGTCAGTTAAAAACATGAAGATAATGTACAATGAACTAGTAGACATTCAGGACATAATAAATAATATGACATTGGGACATTCAATAAACATATATTGGATTCAGTACTACCAGTAATAACAGCAGGTCATCAATAAATGATATTCCTCAAAAAACTGTACTTATAATTTATAATGTTAATTAAATTTATTTGACCATATACAACAAGAGAAAGTTTTTCTGAAGAATTTGATCAAAACAGCAATGGCAAATATCTCAATTGTCTAAGATTTATTATTGTATTAATATCATCAAATGATCAACACAGTAATGAAATATGCCTAAAAATAATCAAAATATCCAGATAATGGACAGTAAACTAGTAGACATTTAGGACATAAATAAACCAGGAAAACCAGGAAGATGTAGTAATGAAGTCACTACTACCCAAAGTAAACAGAAAGCTCAATTTTGAACCAATGACATTCAGAACAAACTCAATGGTGTTCAGCTCTGCAATGGTATTGATGGCAGGGTGTGGGTCTGGAGAGTGAAATATTTGGAATGGTTGGAAAGTACAAAGTTTTTTGTAAGTGTGGTGCTACTCCCAAGAAGTTCATAAACTTTCTGTTTAGTGTTCACAACATATTGCTTAAAATGGACTTTTTTCTTTTATTTGTTAGTTTTAATTACAACCTTGCATATTGTAAGTTTAATTTAAGATAAATTTAAAATCTCTGATTGTCACTTCATGTAACTTTTGTACTTTGAATTGATAAAGGAATAACACATTCCAAAAGCTTTTTGAAATGAGTAAAGACTGTTTGATTGCTTCCCTAACTGCTTGTCAATGAATTATTATATACAGTATTCAAGTAACTAGAAGTGTAAGCCATTGGATGTGAGAATAATGTGAACTGACATCTGCCCTCTCCAGATCAGTGTGCATAAGAGATCAAGCTGATGAATAGAATTGTGTTATTTATTCATTACTAGTATTTACATGTACACCAGTTTATACAGCAAAATTAAATACCCAGTAACAGTTTATAGATAATTAAGATTTTAACAGCAAACTTATAGAAGTAAAATATTTAAATAATAAAAACCTGCAAAAATTCATATTTCTTTTGTTTTTTGCTCATATAATGAAAAGTATTGAAGGAATCGTGATGCCATGGAGAGAAAAGTTGTAGAGAATCAGACATCCTTCTTAATGATCATTTATACATTCTGACTGAATTATTTTTTACTGAGTAAACTCAGAAAAACTGGTCAAGAGTGGATTTTTTTTAATTTATAATATTCCAGTAACTAATACTGGAATGTCAATCATCGGCAAACGACAGTATATGATGTTAAGTTTATATGGGCTCACCGAATAAATGATTTTGAAAAATAGGAATTTAAATTATTTAGAGAGATATTTTGCATATTCCACTGTATTAATGAGACTAGTCCGACCGGAACATACTAAAGATATTTTGAAAGTTAATAAATTTCACTTCAATTTGTCTATCATGGATTTTCGCTTTAATGCCAAGAAATTGTTTTAAAATAATAGTAAATATTGACTCTACGAATATGCCAGCAGTACACTAATAATGCTCTCAAGGCTACGAACGGATCTAGAATTTTCTTGTGGTGTGGGAACGAGATGAAAATTATGGTAAATTCAATATATTGCAATAAACTCTGTGAGTTCAAAATTAATTAATTTAAAAAAACTGATATTCATGAACTTCACTTTCTAGAACTTTTATTTACATGTAAACACTAAATATTTTTAACAGCAATATGTACCTAAGCTTTACTAACTAACTACTGAAATTAATATTGCTTTATATGTCGAATTTTCTGGTCGTTCTACCTTTGTTCGCACAGCGTCCAGATAAGCAGTTTTTACCCCATTCGAAAATTCCAGTTCTCTTTTTTTACTATCCCAGCAATTGATGTTTAATTGGAATGAAATGATAAATTTTATAACAATATGGAAGCACTTATAAAATCACCTCTGATCAATATCTGTCACATCACAGCAGACATTTTTGTTTTTAGGACTAGGGGAGACTTCTGGGAGACAAAAAAATCAAAAATTCCCCTCCTTATCCTCGAAAATTTTGAGCCTATAGTTTTGCAGAAAAAAAAACAAGGAATATAAGACATAGCCCAAAGTTTACAGGAAAATTAAGGAGAAACTCCTAATATTATTTTGGGGCAAATTATAGAATTAAATGAAATATTTAAAAAATGTCAAACGCATTATGAAATATAGCAAATGAAAGGGCTCATTCTGAGGAGTACAAATACATAAACTAGTGGAAAAAAAATAAAAGGATCAAAAACAAATTCCATTTTTTTGGCGTTTTTCAAGTGGCTATACTTCCCTTGAAAATGGTCGTAAAGGAGTTTAAATAAAAGCTTTTTAAAGCTTGAAGTTTCTAGTTTTGAGATGTAATGATAAACAAAATTTTCAAGCAACGTGTAGCGAACACGAAAAGGATTTTTCTCAAATGTTTCTCGGTTTAACTTTTTGATCCACGAACTTGAAAAAAAAATTTACTCAACCACTGTATGAATAGGCTAAATTGTTCTTTGAGCTTTAATTTGGTTTTTTGAAAATTTCAATACGACCACTTCTCGCTGAGATATCCAACTTTGAATGGAAAAGGATCTTTTTGTCTTTAACCATTAATATCTCAGCAACGCTGACCGCACAAGAAATTAAGAAAGGTTTTGAAATCCTGATTAAACGTCCCACAAAAATCAACTACGGTTTTTTGAAGAAAATAAATTCATTCTTTACATTAATTTGAAAAATCTAGAAAAAAAAGATTTTTGGGATCATCACGCTAAATTGGAAACATCGAGAAAACCAGAAATGTTAACTGTGCCTTTTCAATATGCCCACAAAAACCACACAAAATTTCGTTTCAATCCATCGAGCCGTTTTCTTGTTTTCGTCGATGAAATTTTTGGAAAAAAATTAAAGGAATTTGACTTTAAATGATCATTACCTTTAACAAAATACAAAGAAATATATATTTTCAGTTTTTTATGCTCATTGATAAAAGTGTTTAAAACTGTTTTAGTCTCATTTATCACTTTTATCAATGAAAAATTTTGGATTTTTTTAATGACTCCAAAAATTTGTAAAGAAAAAAGTTTTGGTGGGGACCAATTATAGAATTAAAGGAAAAATAAAAAATTAAATGTTTTTCCAAGGCATCGCGCATGTAATATATCAAGTGAACGGACTCATAATGAGGAATTCAGGTATTTTTCTCACATTATTAAAATAATTTAAAAAATATATAATATTCGTTCCATTGACTTAAAATTTACAAGAAAGATAAAACACAAATTCTAACATTAATTTATAAACTAAATGGAAAATAAAACTTTGTTTTTTAAGTGCACTCGCAAAATGAAAGGAATCATCATACATACAAATATACTTGATTTGTATTTTCAAAATAATTTGTTGAAGATTTAGTAATCTATTATTTGAAATTTGACCCAGTCTCCCCGTTATCTTCCAAACTTTTGAGCCTAAGTTAACCAATCTTAACAACCTCAATAGGCAATTTATTTATATTGTCAACTTTTTGTGTAAATCACATCTGCCCCCTTTAAGTCAGTTCACATAATTCTCATATCCTTCGGCTTACAATTCTATTTACTTGAATACTGTATATAATTAAGTGTAATGTGTTTATTTTCACACACGGGTTCAGTTCTTGGATTTATTTAAAAACACAGTCCAACTCACTCTAATTTATTTCCACTACTTTAACACAACTATTTACAATTTATATCTACTTAAGTATATGACTCCTATCGCTAGCTGTCCATATTTATATATTTCTCTCCGAATTGTCTGGTAAGTCCACGAACCATCGGGAAACTTCTTTCATGTGATCTGGAAACTTTAAGGGAATTCCCAGTAACGGCAGCGGTCGGCCTGTTGAGAAACAAAACATTTCGGATTCGGATGAATTCTCGTAACATTGCCCCCTCCTTAAGATCATTTCGTCCCAAAATATCCTAGAATTCTTCCTGGCGTGACGATATTTGCAGGACTCTCCATTTCGACAACGGGAAGTTTGGTGGAAATAGCAGTCAACGGTCTTCGATCCTGGGCTGCGAATATTGAGACAGCATACCAGGATGCTGATGCCAATGAATCGAAAGATTGTTTCCATCATACTTCTCACCACCCTCCAATTCAGTTCATCCAACCCGCGGGCTATCTTTGGGACGGCCAATTTCGTCAGATTCTTCTCCATCATCACATTCCTCAATTCTACCAGAGTCTTCCAAAGATCGCTATATGTTGGCTTGTGTTGCGAGAATGTTTTCGTTACCAAATAAAAGATGTCTCTAGTACCCACTGGTTGTTTATCTTCGAGATGAAGGACCTTTCCTACCGCTGGATCTTGCTCCCGTAGCTTCAGGAACTGGTCGTACTTTTTGGCAAACACCTTGGCGATTCCTTTGGACATCCGGAGATCTCGAGCTACACAATGAGCCAGGGCATATTCTATGGGCACCTCAAACAGGTCTCGGTGTTCCTCTGTGGTCACGTCGTGCTGCACTTTCTGCCCATTAGAGTACAGTGCCATAAACTGTTCGAAGGTCATTTCGTCATCGGGTGGTTGGATGCTGCGGACTTGGGCTTGGTCATGTTCGCTGTCATGACTTCCGGCATAAGGAGCTAACCTGTTGAAATGTACGACCTTTGGTTTTCCCCGAGGTAGCTTCTTTATTCTGTAGATGACATCGTTGATTTTCTTCACAATTTGGTACGGCCCCTCCCAAGATCTCTGTAGCTTGGACGAATATCTACGACGATGTTGCGGGTTATACAACCAAACAAGGCGTAGGCTTCCTTCATTCGGGCACTGGCATTCTCGATGTTTAACCGGACTCGTTCATGGATGTGGTTCATCTTTTGACGTAGCTGGCTGACATAGTCTTCACCGACTGATCCATTCCTTGACAAGGACATCAGCAACGGTCAAGGCTTCTTGATTCGGCAAGGCATATGCTTCGCCCCATTTACGAAAATACTCCATCACCACCACAATGTACTTGTTTCCAGTGTCGGATTCAGGAAATGGACCGGCAACATTAATGGCTATTCGAATGGACTGCCCACAATATATTGCTTCATTGGAGCTTTTGGTCGCTTCTGAGGCCCATTACTTGCTGCAAAAACCGTACATTTGCGGCACCACTCCTTAACGTCTACTTGGCAGTTTACCCAATAGTAGCGTTCTCGCAACTTCCCCAAGGTTTTGGTCACTCCCAGGTGTCCTCCGGTTGTACCGCCATGTAGTTCTTGCAAAACCTCTGGTCTCCTATTTTTATGGACTACAATCTGCTTTCTGTCCTTGCCGTCCTCTGGGGATTCCAGGACGCGCTTTAGAAGTCCATTCTCCAGGATGAGAGAGTTCCACTGAGCCCAGTACGACTTTATGGTTGGTGAGTATCGGGAAATCTCTTGCCACGTAGGTTTGCGGTCTTCTTCCTTCCACCGGATAACATCTTTTAAATTTGGATCTAATTTCTGGTCTTTTTGGATCTCCGCAGATTGCCAATGGTCATCGATGGCGGTAGTTCTGCAGAGAACAGCCCCTTTTTCTTCTGCTCGCTGACAATGTTTGCAATCATCAGGGCATGGTCTCCTCGATAAGGCATCAGCATTCTTATGGCTTGTTCCTGCTCGATGTTCAGTCTGGAAGTCGAATTCTTCCTTCAGGATTTTTAAACTGCAGGAGCCACTTCAGTGCTGCATGATCAGTCCTCAGAAGGAATCTTTTACCACAGAGGTACTTGTAGAAATGTTCTACCCCCTTTACCACAGCCAGGAGTTCCCTGCGAGTAACGCAGAAATTCCGTTCAGGCTTGCTCAAGGTCTTGCTGAAGTATCCGATGACTTTCTCCTAACCGTCTTGGATCTGCGAAAGCACAGCACCAATTCCAACATTGCTCGCGTCGGTATCCAAGACAAAGTTCCCATCTGGCAAAGGATAACTTAGAATGGGGGCACTGGTCAATGCTCTTTTCAGTGTCTCGAATGATCGCTGGCACTCCTCGTCCACCTTCCCCTCTGTGAGTCTAGTAAGTGGTTTGGCGATGTTGGCAAATCCACCGACGATAATACGTGCATAACCCCAGGAAACTTCTTAACTGATAGATATCTTTAGGTATAGGCCATTCCTGGACTTCTTTGATTTTCTATTTATCCACAGCTACTTCCTGTGCGGAAACTACATGTCCAAGATATTGCACCTCTTCTTGGAACAGCTGACACTTCTTCACGCTTAACTTTAGACCGGAACTTCGAAGTCGCCGAAATACCTCCTCCAGGTTCCTCACGTGGTCTTCAAAAGATTTTCCAACCACGATAATGTCGTCAAGATACACCAGACATGTTTTCCATGAAAGCCCTTTTAACACTGTTTTCATCAATCTTTCAAACGTTGCTGGAGCATTACACAGTCCAAATGGCATCACCGTGAATTGATCAAGTCCTGCGCCGATGGTAAAAGCTGTCTTTTCTCGGTCGTCTTTAGCAAGTTCCACCTGCCAATAACCGCTCTTCAGGTCCAGGATGGAAAACATCTTCGATCCAGCCAATGTATCTAGGGTATCGTCTATTCTTGGAAGGGGATAGCTGTCTTTCTTTGTAGCGTGGTTTAATTGCCGATAGTCCACGCAAAATCGGGTCGAACCATCTTTCTTTTTAACCAAGACAACTGGAGAAGCCCAAGGCCTATTGGATGGTTCAATAACACCGTCTTCCTCCATCTCGCGGACTATCCTGTCGGCTTCTTCTCTTTTAGCTAGAGGTAGTCTTCTCGCCGAATGTCGAATAGGTTGAGCGTCCCCAGTATTAATTGTATGTTTCACCAGATCAGTTCGTCCTCTTTTGCCATTTCCTACATCGAAGATATCCTGGTAGTTTCTAACGATGTCCCTCAATTTTGCTCTCTGGTTTGGTTTGAAATTCTTAGATGAATCGGTGATGAGTCTTTCCAGTTCCTCAGATAGTTTACCTGGTGGCATTTCTGCATGCTGTGTGCTTCTGGCTACAGAGGAAACTGTTGAACAATGGCTCAAAGTTGTTTCTTTCTTTTGTACAACCGAGTAATGATTCAGGTTCATTACTCTTACTGGAACAATCTCCCTGGCTCGAAACAGAGTCTTCCCCAGTGCGACTACTCTGCCCACATTTCCGTCGTTAAGTTTGGGATCAAACGTCATTACTGTTCCAGCTTGAGCTTTCCCATCTAAGCAAGCATCTATAATGATTTCAGCTCTTTCCGGAACATTGACATCCTCTGCTAAGGTGGCTCGAAGCATTATGTCATCTTTTCCATGAAGCACCACTTCTTCGTGATTCACTCGCAGAATTCCATCTTTGAAGTTTAACTGGAATCCCTTGGAGCTCATGACATCCATTCCAATGATTACTTCGTCTTCGATGCCTGCCACTAGTGCTCGATGTAGGAAGGTTGTGTCTCCCAAGGTCATTTCAACCTCTATTTCACCATGAACTTTCGCTGCTTCTCCTGTCGCTGTTCGCAGTTGCCATTTTGTTGGTTTTATCATTGTCTCTAAAACAATGTTGGGCCTTATTACTGTTTTCGTCGCACCAGTATCCAGCAGCATTGCAACTTGCCACCTATTAATAAGGCCATCTACGAAGACACTGTTAACGTGGTTGCGTAGCGAAGCGACATATGCTTTGGTAGTTGACACTTGTTTGCTACAGGTCGACGATGGTCCCTTTACATAAGCCTTCTTTAGTTTTCCCGCCGAGGAAGTCTGGACTCCGTTGGTCTCCTTGCAACGACTCTGGACATGTCCTACCTTACGACACTTCCGACATCTCACTAGTCTTTTTTCGGTAAGGACTTCTTTTGTTATCTTTCTTACAGAGGCTTCATCGTTTCCGCCATCTTCGGATTCTCCTTCAACGATTCGGACTCTGGCTTGACCTCTGCAGGTATTTTTCGCAGCCCCGAATTCTAGAGCTCGAGCCAGTGCATCTACTAATTGAGTCGGTCGAGTTAGGGTCAATGTTTGTCTGGCTTCGTGGTCCCGAAGTCCATCCAAAAATGCTTGCACTGCTAACCTTTCTATTACATTTTCCGATGTGGTTGGATAGGCAAGGCGAACCAGACTTGCAATATCAGCTTCAAACTCTTGTAGGGATTCATTTCATCTCTGATGGCGATTTTTCAATTGGGAGTGGTAGACTTGCTCCAAATGTGTCTGACCATACCTCAGTTCTAAGCGTTTGACCAGTTGTTCGTAGTCTTCTTGCTCAGAGGCATTCAAGGTTTGTAAAATATCTGTAGCGTCCCCTCTTAAGGCAAGAGTTAATGCTATTGCTTTCTCTTCTGCCGACCATCCGTTTAGCTTAGCTGCATGATGATTTTCCATCAAATTGGGGAGGTTTCATTTTGTTTCTTGTCCCCTCGAGGCCAATTTTTGTATCCACTACCTCTGTACTGTTTCTGCTTATGGTTTTTGATTGAGGTTCTCCCCTTTGTATCGAGACTACTTGTTCTTTTATTTTGCTGATCTCACCCTCCATTATCTGTTTTAGCTCTTCTATCCGAGCCTCATTCTCGACTATTTTCTCTTCCAGCATTTCTGAATTTTCTTGAACCATGCTTTTCAAATTTTCTTCTAAGGATTCAGCATTTTCGTGTAATTTCTGTAGCTTAACTTCCAAAGACTTCGAATTTTCTAGTAATTTGTCTTCTAGGGCTTTTGAATTTTCTTGTAATTTTCCTATTAATTTATCTTCTAGGGTTTGCGAATTTTCATGCAATTTCTGTAGCTTATCTTCCAAAGACTTAGAATTCTCTAGCAATTTGTCTTCTAGGGTTTTAGAATTATCTTGTATTGTTTGTAGCTTATCCTCTAAAGTCTTTGAATTTTCTTCCATTTTCTTTAAAAGCATACTCATGTCCCCATTACCAGAAACTTCAAACAAATATGTTTCGGGATCGTCCCACACAGCATGAAATATCAGAAAAAATATTTCACTGAAATATTTCTGCAATATTCCTATGTCCACGACAAAACATCTACTGAAATATTTCGTGAAATCTTAGACAAACATTTCGTGAAATATTGCACCAATATTTCAGGAAATATTTCAGGAGAATTTTAGTCGTGAATATAGTAATATTTTAGGAAAATTTTTCAAAAGATACTTTAGACATCAAATATTTTAGCACTATTTTAAAATATTTGACTAATATTTCTGAAATATTCGTATGCTCACGACAAATAAATCTTTTGAAATATATCATGAAATATTACAATATATTTCATGAAATATTTCAAAAAGTTTTTGTACCGAAAATACGAAGATTTCTGAAATATTTTATGATATTTCAAAACAAACATTAAATATTTTATAAATATTTTTAAATAGTTCGCTAAAATATATTTAAACTATTTATATATATACAACAAAAGATCTTTTGAAATATATCATGAAATATGACACAAAGATTTCATAAAATATTACAGAAATATTTCATGAATTATTTCAAATGGGGTTTTGTCGCGGACATAGCAATATTGCTGAAATATTTCAAGAAATATTTTAAAATGTTTCAAATCAAACCAGAAATATTGCATAAATATTTTAGAAATATTTCATGCTGTGTGGGGTTACCTTCATTTATTAAGGCATCTCGTAGCCGTTGTATTAATTCACTTTTCTTCCCACTAATTTCTAAATCCCTTTCCTCAAGTTCTTTTTTTAAGTCCGCCACTTTCAATTGGTCCAAACTCACTGTTTTATACATTGTTAGTTTATTTATTTTCCACTTCTAAAAGTTCCACAAATTCACTTCACACCTGATACCACTGTAATGTTTTTATTTTCACACTCGGGTTCTGTTCAGTTCTTGGATTTATTTAAAAACACAGTCCAACTCACTCTAATTTATTTCCACTACTTTAACACAAATTTATATTCACAGAAACTACTGTTTACATTTTATCTTAACTATGCAATACGACCGACGAAAACTGAATGCCTCCTATCGCCAGCTGTTCCTTTTATATATTAATCTCGGAATTGTCTGGTACGTCCATGAACCATCGGGAAATTCCATCATGTTCTGGAAGCTTTAAGGGAATTTCCAGTAACGGCAGCGGTACACCGGTTGAGAGACAAACATTTCGGGTTCCCAGAATTTATCGGAATAATGTCCCTTCCATGAACTGGTTGATGGCCGATTGCACCAGCTGTCGGATGAATTCTCGTAACAATAAGTATAGGCAAACAATTAATTCATTGACAAACAGGTATCATAGTAATGAAACACTCATTAATCTTTCCAAAAACCTTTTGAAATGTTTTATTCATTCATCAGTTCAAACTACAAAAGTTACATAACGTGGCAATAAGAAATGTTAAATTTATCTTAAATTTAACCTTAGGTAAAATAAGCAAGGTTATCATTAAAACTAACAAATAGATTAATTTAAAATCGATTTTAAGCAATATGTAGTAAACACAAAACAGAATGTTTATGAACTTTTTGAGAATAACACCAAACTTGCAGAAAACTTTGTTCTTTTCAACCATCCCAAATGTTTCACTCTCCAGGCCCAGTTCTGCGATCAATAACATTTTAGAGTTCAAGACTATTGAGTTTGTTCTGAATGTCATTCATTCAAGTTTGAGTCTTCTATTTACATCAGGTAGTAGTGCCATTAGCTACTACCTGTATTCAAGAGTCATATTATGGCCTAAAGGTCTACTGGTTCATTGTGCATTATCTTGATCTTCTTAATAATTATTTTTAGGCCTATTTCATTACTGTGTTAAGCCATTTATTTGTTGATATTTAGACAATAATAAATCTGAATTAAACTTTATAAGTACAATTTCTTGAGAAATGTCATTCATTCAAGTACGACCCTTCTGTTTATTTCTGGTAGTACTGTATCTTCATGTTTTTGATGATTTATTTTTAGTCCTATTTCATTACCAATTGTGTTCACTCCATTTATTTGTTGTTGCAGTTTTTGGATTTTGGGTTAACATGAATTCAGAAGATTAAAGTATTTGCCGTCTTCATTAATTCCTTTGTTGTTTTGATCCATCTTTTCATACATATTTTTCTCTTGTTGTATATTCTCAAATAATTTTAAAATGAAATATAAATTATAAGTACAGTTTCTGGAGGAGTTGACTGGTCTCCTGCCAATATTGTTGCTATCAGAAGGCAAGCGTTTCAATATCGAGGGATACAACACTTACAGGAACGACAGGAATGCTAGAGGAGGGGGAACAGCTCTTCTCGTGAAGACAACAATACCACACCACAGAATCCTGACCCCGGACAACCTTGCATCGACTGAAGCAACAGGCATTCAGGTAAGTATGACTAATAACAAAAATATCACTATTTTTTCAGTATACATTCCTCTGAATCCTGGATTTTCGGATGCTGATTTCGACGCTCTACTGCCAGACAGTCAACACACAATCCTCATTGGTCACATGAACTGCAAATCACCACAGTGGAACAGCAGGACCACATACGAAAATATCGCGAGTCTAGTGGCCTAAGCGGATACCCGGGACATAACAGTCATCTCACATACACACTACCCTCACGACATAAACAGACGATCGGATGTCCTGGACATCGCAGTGATCAAGAATCCGACACATCTTGCAGACATCCATACAGTCCAAGAGGGATCAAAGGACCACAACCCGGTGATCCTGCTTGTAGGTGATCCAGACGAGCATAGAGACGAAGAAGAGCAACGCTTCCAGAAGGTGAATTGGGACCTATTCCGAAGAAACCTGGACCGCACACTGAGACCAATCCCTGTGATCGAAAGTAGGGAAGAGGTCGAAGCGGCGATTCAAGTTCTTGAGGATAGAATCAATGCAGCTCTGGAAGCCAGCACTCGCAGCATCCGGAAAACACAGACAAGAAGTACGCCAATCTTCCAGATGACACCAGGGAGCTAATCCTAGAGAAAAACAGAGAGAGAAGACGAGCACAAAGATCAAGGCAACCGGACGACAAGCGTAGAGCCAACGCATTGAATCGGGCAGTTACTGAAGCTCTAAGAACGCATTACAATGATCGATGGAATGGGTACCTGGGGCAACTGGACCCGTAGAATCCAGGCTTCTGGAATCTGCAAAAAACCTGAGAACGGACAGGCGTCTAGTACCTCCACTTCATGGCGAGCAGGATGTAGTCTATTCAGACCTTGAAAAGGCAGAAGCATTCGCTGACAGCATTGAAAGAGTGTAGACTAAACCAACACGACGACGACCACCACGAACTCCAAGTCCAGAGGCAAGCCAGAAGGATCAGGAACCAAGAGGACATCCCACCGATCAGGACCACGACCCCGGAAGAGGTACGTGACCGTATATCCAACAGGATAGTCAAACGGTTCATCAGGAAGGCTGTCGTTTCCTTGTCAAACATCATCAATGCAATGCTAAGACTCAGATACTACCCGAGGAGATGGAAGTTTGCCGACATTATCATGCTGCCAATAAGGACAGTACTTTTCCACAAAACTATCGCCCTATTAGTCTACTACCAGCCATGAGTAAAGTAGCAGAAAGGATCTTCGCGAATCGACTCCAAGAAACCATAGACGATCTGAACGTGATTCCAGTCCAGCAGTTTGGATTCAGACATCGACACGCCACCGAACATCAAATTCTACGCCTTGTAGAATACGCCTCAGACGAACTCAACCGGAATCGAAGAACAGCCTTCATCTTCCTGGATGTAGCAAAAGCCTTCGACCGAGTATGGCATGACGGACTATTGGTCAAGATTGCCCAATTAGGATTTTCCAATAACATTCCTTTTTGAAACATCGAAGAGTAAGAGTACGAGTAGGCCAAGAGCACTTCAGATACCGGACCACCGAGGCAGGGATTCCCCAAAGAGCAGTCCTGTCCCCAATGCTATTTTCAATCTACACTGCAGACATCCCAAGACCAGCCGACGCTATAATTGCCCAGTTCGCCGACGACACCGCCATAGCATGCCAATCTTTCAGAGTCAAGCCAGCCTTGAGGCGGCCGCAGCATGCCACTGACAATTTAGCGGAATGGTGCCTTCAGTGAAAGATAGCCATCAACGAGGACAAAACCCAAGCTCTGTTCGTCAACGGGAGAAGCCGCACGATCGTTCCGACAGGAAACCTGACCGTCAACGGCAGACAAATTTCATGGAAGAACGAAGTCAAATACCTTGGAGTCATCATCGACAAGGGATTGACTTTCACGAGGCATTTCCAAGAGACTCGTAATAAAGTCCGGGCTGTCCGTGTCAAACTTTACCCCTTAATAGGAAGAGGAAGCAACCTGGAACTCTTAAACAAGCTGACTCTTATCAAGACAGTCATCTTGCCAATGCTGATGTACGCTTCAATAGTATGAGGACACACCAGCAAGAGCAACAGGCAGGCCATCCAAAGGCAGGAGAATCTATGCCTACGCCTCGCAGTCGACACACCCTGGTTCGTTCGTAACACGGTGATTTTCAACGATTTACGACACCAACCAGTGCTTGCAGAAACGAAGAGGAGGGCCAGAGAGGCTTACGCCAAACTGGAACAGCACCCAAACCTTCACCTACGACAACTAATCGATTTATTGACAGATACAAACGGCCTAAGAACCAGCTCTGCCTTAGCGAAGGGGAAGAGGACGAAGAAGCCCAGAGATAGAAGACAGGTAAGAAAAAAGTGAAGTATATAACAATCTTTTTTTTTCAGGTGACAACAAGGGGCGGCCCGGGGGGAAACCAGCCTATCAAACAAAGAGAAGACAGAAAAACACAACACCCATAAAACAAACGACGACAACGTGCACACCCACAGAAGAGTACAATTAACTATATATCATAGCAAAGAATGAGCCATGTAACACAAATAAGACAGTTGCTGTAGTACCATTAAGGTAAAGCAACGGAACCAAACCAAAGCCAAGCTATCCCAACAAGAAGACAGCGATTATGCAGAAGGAAAACTGTGTTAGCGTGAGGACCTGAGTTAATTCTCAGGGGGTGGATGGCAAGGCGGCTGGAAGTGCTCATTAGTAAAATTTTCTGAAGGGCAAATCTAGTTCCTGGGCTCACGCATGAATGTGTGGGGCCAATGTTATTTCTCCAAGTATGTTACTAGAATAACAAATTCATTGTGAATAGTAACACTCAAAAACTATATATATTATATATTCTATAGCAATCTAGTGATCCAGCACAATAATTACAAGTATTACTACTACTCTTGAATTTTGCACTGCAAATCCCATTTATAGAGCAATTAAAGCACATATACAAATTAAATTCATCATAAACAATATCTGATTGTTCTAATATACAATTTTCGATTGGATATTATCTTGATATAGCTTTGATCATTATATAATTTATTATATGAATTAAATATATACAAAAATTGTGTTCATACTGTTATTATTTAGTTTGAAAATTCACAAAACAAAATACGGTTTGTAGGTATGAATCCAAGTGTGTTCCCTGTCATAAAGTATCAGATACCTCAATTTGTAGCTTTACCTGCTCATGCGCAATAAAAAATATTAACCTATAAACAAATGTTCATCAATAAATTAAAAATATAAATAAGTTGGAACAAAGGATATTTTTCATCGAACAAAGAATAAATAGTTCTGATATATTAAATAAAAAACAGAAACAGGCCAAATTACCGAAGTTGGTGCCAACTTAAGGGTCAAGTTTTTAAACATTTTTTTAAGACAAACGAATAACGAACAAAAGTTAATTTTGATCGAACAATGAAGAACAAATGACGAGCAATTAAACGAGCCAAGAATTTTTACAAAAATTTGATTTATCTCCGCCAACTTAAGAGAGCCGTTAAACTTCATTTACTTCAGTTTTCATGCGAGTTATGTCGAGAGTCGTATAGTAGAGCTGTCGAATGGTTCGAGAATCGGGCCCCTGGTCGAGCAGGCAATCTGTAGTGGTAACAAGATGCATGGCGTTGGTAGTTTTATCTTTCTCTAATTTAATCGAATATTACTTTGTAAGACAGAGAGAACGAACGACTGTGTTGTCACTCGACTGTGTATCACCTTACTCTATGACAATATATTAGTCTATGCCTGCATGCACATCCGATACTATGGAGAGTGTAGAGTAAAAGGAGGACAAACTTATATGGGAATAAAACTGAAAAAGTGTCCAGTGGACGGTTTCAAATAAAAAGTTCAAGAAATGACCAGAATGGCGCAAGTGTGACCACAGGGTATGTTATGAAGTTAATTGTCACCGGATTGAAATACACAAATCCCACATTTAGAAGTGAAGCGGCTGAAAAAGTGAGAGTAATTATTAGTAAAAATCGTAAACAAAACGTAGAAAATCTATTATGCGAACTTCTCTTTGTAAATGGTTGTCTCCGTTTATTGTAATCTCTGCAAGTGATATGAGTTTATAGTGTATTAATTGTGATATAAATTAATAAGCGTGTGCCCCCATTACGACTTTTTATAAAACGGAGTGATATTATGATTGTTATTTTGTTATAAAACTTTTGAAATAGTTAAACAATGAAAAAATGTGTATATTTGTAATATTTTTATACTTATTAACAAATAGATGTTGGTGAATTAGATGTAAACAAAAATTATTTATTTTTACATTCTTGTGTTCATATTACATATTTATTTTGAAAAGTGTCCCTATACAAAGTTGGTATTTCTACTTCCTTGCTCACCTCTCTCTAGATAAAAAGTAATTAACAATTATTTTCTTCACTGAACAAACTGCTATAATTAAATTATCTCTTCTGTTATCATTATAGAACACATTTCACTTGAATTTTAGTCTAGAATAGTTTCTTCTTTTCAAGGTTTCTAACATTTTCACATACTGGTTTTCCATATATTTTTTCTTGTCCTAGTTGGACATTAGCTACTATTAAATAACTATTCTTAGCATCTTTCTGCTGTAGTTTAAATATTTCCAAAGGTATGCCTGGTGAATGCACCTGGGAAAATATGTTCAGAAGTTTGTTGAAGTTGTCGAGTTGGTGGACAATGCCATAATCAGCTTAGTAATTATGTAATAATGGGTTCTTCAGAGTTTAATTTATGAAGGATATTTATCTTAAATCCTAAAAATATGTAAATAAAATTTTGCTTGTAAGTCATTTTTATCTATGTACAAGATATTTCATTGACTTAACACTTTATTAATGTTAAATATAAATCTGGTTGTTGAACTGATGGTTAAATTTGCATTTTTTGGATGTGAATTCTTCACATTAACCTAATTTTATTCACGTAGGTTTGTTCGTAGAAAATTGATTTCTACGAACAAATTACCCGGTCGGTACTAGTGGCTCCCCCAAATTGAAACCATTTTGTGGACACTTTTTCTTACACAGAGTGTGTTCTCCTTTTACTCAAACCTCCATATCCGATACACACAATTTTTTCTTCTACTTCTCTATGCGCACACGGTGTCATGCTGGAGTACTAATGGAACGGTGAAGACTTGTGCACTATGCCACACAGTGCACCTGTGTGTGTAATAGATCTTTTCACCCTTTGTAATGGGCATGCGCGTTTGGCATGGTAAAAGGGCGGAAATATGAAAGTTTCGTGCACTTTTCACAAATATGCATAGGGAACTAGTATTAATATACCCTTATTATCAATGAAGTTAACTTTGTTATTTGTAGATCTTTCAATTAAAGCAAATAACTGCATTAAATTATAATGGTTATTAAAGTGATATTTTCGGCCATAAGTTGAAAATAAGGCTGATCTATTTGGCAGGTTAGGACAAAATTGATACTCATATTAGATTCAAAGTAATAAATATACTGATAATTAATAAAATAAACATTAGTAATACAAAATTCAAATTTAATTAATTTATTATTACTATGGTTTTATCAGTCATTTGTGAAGATTGGTCATTAATTATGGTTCAGGATCGCCATGTGATATTATAATGTTGCAGGCAGCGGCCTCGACCAATAATATTAGTTGTAAAGACTGTCTGTTTATTTCAACTGATTATTTGGTTACACTATGCTAACTACTTCTAATCATTAATATGCTACATTATGAACTGTCGACTGATGATTCGCGATTGACATCAATTGTCGATGTGTGTCATCAGTCGATTGATAAGCTATTTCAACTATTTGGTGTACGTGATAATTTTTGTAGACATGCTGAATTTAAGGGGGTTACCTAGAATGGTTTATGTGTTATGCTAATAAGTGTTTAATTAATTTCCTAAAAGTGTCATGAGGAATTTCCGTTACACTACCTTTCCTTGAGGAAGTGGGATGCGCGGTAGCGTATTCCACGCAACTTCAAAGTTAACTAATAATTTCGGAAGTCCGACTCACAACAGTTTACCTGCATATTACATATGTCTTATTCAAAGGAAATTCACTATATGTCCATAAAGTCAAGTCCACTATAGTTTCTAACACTTGTCACGCAGTTTTTAATGTCACTATTCACTGCAATCTTAAGCCTATATTTATGAGTTCGGTTATTTTATTGTGAAATGTCCCAAACTTAACCTATATAATGGTACAGGGTTTCTAATTAGTATTTGAAAACTCTGTTTTCATGAATGTCTAAGTACTTCTTGGGAAATAACACCACAGTTTAAAGAAAATTGTTGTATATTCCAAACATTTCGGGGTCTAGGTCAGACTTGTCCACCTTTTTGGAATTGTAAGTCCTTTGCTTTAGCGTCGTATGCTAATTTACGATGCCGTTTTGCTGCTTCGAGAGCTTCTCGAGTTCTTTTCAGTGCTATCTGGAGTCTAAATCTTATTTCTTGGTCGTAACTATCGATATTATATAGTGGTTGTAGGGAAGATTGACTTAATTTGTCGGGAAGGATAACCTTTTTGGCGAAAACTAATTCAGAGGGTGTATAATCGTGATATACGCTGGGGGTAATATTATAACAAAAAGTATAGTATTTAATCCATGTGTCCCAATCGTTTTGCTCGTTATTAATATACATACGGATAAATTCGTTAAAAACTCTGTGATTCCGTTCACAAGTTATTGATTGTTGATGATATGGGGTAGAAGTGATATGTTTAATGTTTAACATTTGTAAGATATTGCGTAGTAGCTCATTAACGTAATCCATACCAAGATCTGTACTAATTTTCTTGCATTGATCCATAAATCAGGATAAAATTTTCGATAATCGCTTTGGCTACAGTAGCTGCTGATTTGTCGGGGATTGGAGTCATCACGATGTATTTCGTTTAGTCGCATTTCAAAGTGACTGCATATGCGTTTCCTAGCACTGTGCGGAGGAATGGACCTATAGTATCTATAGACACTATGTCGAAAGCTTTTTGCCGGGTTGGAGTTATTTGCATAGGTTCTGTGTGCTTAATTTTGCCTTTATTGATCTGGCATTTGTGACAATTTTTGACGAAGTTTGCTACGTCTCTTGACATATTTTTCCAAAAATATGTTGATTTTAATTTTTTATGTAAACACTTTTGTCCGCAATGCCACCACACGTTGGATTTGTGTGGAATTTTTCTATTATACTTGCCTTATCGTTTCTGTTGGTAATTAGTAGTTGGTTTGTGACATAAAATTATATTCACATTCTTCAATATTCCTTGTCCCATTTCTTTGAATTCATTCACAGTGTACACTTTAAATATTACATCCTCGAGGTACAATTTTAATTGTAATTTTTCTACACTACCAACCATTTTATTTAGCTTAGATAGGATTTCTTCTAGGGGAAATCTACCATTGGTTACGTGCAGAGAAAAATTTGAGCTCATTTTACCTTTATGTTTTATAAACATTTGCAATGAATTTGGGAAAAGTTTAAATGATAATGTTGGCAATTTCATCAAGTGAACGTTACCTAAGGCTTCGTATACTTTGCGGGGTATGGTGTCTTTTTCGCTTATATCTTCGACTAAGGGGGTATCTAGTAACTTAGCTTTTGATCTTGTAATAGCGAATATCTGTCCTACGTTTGTAGTAAGTCTTTTTAGTTCGTCTGAGTTTATACGCGATAAAGAGTCCGCGAGGGAGTTGCCTTTACCTTTAACGTACTGTATTTCAAATTGAAATTCTTCTAAGTCTAACAGCATGCGAGTTAATTTTGACGAAGGATTTTTCATGCTGTAGAGATAGACTAAAGGGCGGTGATCTGTTCTGACTGTAAAGGGGTGGGTATAGAGATAACATTCGTAGTGGTTTATTGCCCAATGAATGGCTGTTAATTCCTTGAGAATTGTGGGTTTGTGACTTTCACCTTTTGTGAAGGATTTTGATGCGTATGAGATCGGCAGCTTTACACCTTCGAATTCTTGGGATTATACTGCCCCGCAGGCTTCGTTAGAGTCTGTTGTCAGAATGAACGGTTTATTAAAATCTGGATATTGCAAGATATGGGGGGGGGGTAACCAAAGATTGCTTAAGAGAGTTGAATGCTTTTTGGCATTCCGTGGACCATAAGAAGGTTGCATTCTTTCTTGTAACTAAATTTAAAGGTTTGGAGATTTCTGCAAATTTAGGAATAAATCTACGATAATAGTTACAAAATGCTACAAAGCGCTTTACCACGTCTGCAGATTTAGCAGTTGGGAAATTTTTTATGCTAGAGAATTTCGAATCGTCTGGGAGTATTCCTCGATCGGTGACATTGTGTCCTAAAAATGTAACTTCTTTCCTAAAAAAGTTGCATTTTCCGGCGTTTCGAATACTTTTTTAAGATTGCTTAGATGGTGCTTGATGGAACAACCGATGACTATTAGGTCGTCTATGTAGAGAAAAGCTTTTTCTGGGGTTAAGCCGGCGAATGCTATTGACATCATTCGGCTAAAACTATTGGAGCTAAGTGATAGTCCAAAAGGTAGTCTCGTGAAGCAGTATGAGCCTGAGTCTGTGCTGGATTCAGTTTCCACGGGAATTTGATGGAATCCTGATATCACATCTATCACTGAAAACCATTTGGCTCTCCCTAATTGATCTAGGATATCGTCTATACGCGGTAAGGGAAATTTGTTTATCAGTTTTTTATTTAATTGCCTGAAATCTACTACTAAGCGCCATGATTTCTGTCCGTTTAGAACTTTTTTCGGTACTAGCAATATGGAGCTGTTATAATTGGATGCTGAGGGTTCAATAATTCCGTCTGTAAACAATTTATTTACTTGTTTGTTAATTTCGCTTTTTAAACAGTGTGACTGTCTATAATTTTTAGTATATACAGGGATATTGTAGTTAATTTGAGCTTTTGCTCGTAAAAGTTATTCGTGGTTATAGGGTCTGTTTCGAGGGCAAAAATATCTGAAAATTCGCTACATAATTTTTCAAGATCGTCCTTGGCTATTTCTGGTATTTCGCTGTTTAGTCAGACTATTATGTCGGCTAATTTTTGAGTTATTTAATGTAAATATATTGAATTGATCTACGTTAGTAGTTTCCGGTTTAAAGTTTTTAAGTCTAACGGTATCTGTTGTTGTATTCAGAATTCTGATGATAGGATAATTTGGTGAAACCAATGTTCGTGCGATGTGAACTCCGGGTTGAATTTGGCAGTTTGTTACGACAGCATCTTGGTTAAGGTTTTTAAGGTATTAATTTGCCTATACACTTCACATCTAGGTGGGATAATGATTTCGTTCTCTTCAGTGCCGCTTGAAATATGAATTGAAATTTTGTGCCGATTTATTCTCAGCGTTAGTGATCAATCATGATAATTTATCATGCTTTCGAATTTGATAAGAAAATCTCTGGATTGATTCAGCCGATACTTGTTGGAAATTCATTTCACTGAACTAAAATCACCTTGAATTGCACTTTCCACTCTATTTGGTTTTTTAAAAAACCAAATAGAGTGGAAAGTGCAATTCAAGGTGATTTTAGTTCAAAGAAAATCTCTCCCTAAAATGGCATGAGTGGGCATTGGGAAATCTGACGATACTATTTGAAAGTCGTGTTTTACTGGGTGTCCGTCGAAAAGGAGTGTGAGTTTTGAAGTACCTAGGGTTTTGTGGTTACTTTCAGAAATTCTTTTAATATTGCAAGAATTGTAGCTGTTTATATGGAAATTGGTGGGAAGATAAGATTCTTTAAAAATGGATATATCTGCGCCTGTGTCTATAATAAAAGAAAATGGTTCGCAGTAGTCGTAAGTTTCCAATGAAAGTTCAATGAAATTTGAAAATGATAAGTCGATACTGAAAATTTTTAAACAGTTGTCCCCAATCCGTGATTGATTACGATTGTTTTTACTCAAATTGTTCCTGTTAAGTAGAATAAGTCGCTTTCTGCTGTAGGTTCCGGTGCGATATTCGTTAATTTATCGATGAATTCCTTCGTACTTTTGAATGTTCCAGCCTCTATGATAAGTTTAGTTCTGTCAAAGTTTGCGTTTTGTATTACACTTCTGGTTAGTGTATCTGTGGAATTGTTTTCCGCTACTTCCGATGGTACTCCTTCCATGATGTAAGCTCTTTTTAGTTTGTTGCAGATTACCTTTAATTCGTTTGCGTAGTTGGCGTTGGTTCTGGCATTTTGTTTGAAGTTTGAGAGTTTATTACCTCTTGTTCTAGAGTTCTCAAATTTTGTGTTATTTTTCAGGGTATTATATATGGAGTTTATCGTGTTTTCGGTGGAGATTAAATCTCATGCTTTACCGGATAATCTAGTTTTGGTATAAGCAACTGCTGCCTGTCCATGTTCCCCTACATGTAATTGTAATAGTTCAAGTGCATCTAAAAATGACTGTGGTGTTTCCGTATCGCCGTTGAATTCTATGGGTAATATTTTACTGATAAGATTGAAAAAATTCGTAAAAGACATTGTGTATACAGGCTCCGTGAGCAAAATTACGCCTTCAACGATACTAATGTCGATTTTCTCGGTACAAGAGATCGGTATTTTATAGTTTACTTCTAAATTCTGGAAGGCTCTAAGGACTTTATCCCTAACGAAGAGAAAATCACGTCTAACTTCTAATCTATCTGGATCTTGTAACGATCTCCAGTGTCTATTGATTAAACTTGTATAATTATTAAATAATAGAACTAACTTGTCCGTGATATCTTTTCGAGTGCTAGCACCTGTTGGAATCTTAGTTTTTAGGGCACGTTTGGCCTGCACGGTTATTTCTAGTTTAATTACATCAAATTGCTCAGATAATTGTCGATGATCAATTGACATTCCTACACACTACGTATTGTACGAGTAACTTTGTTAAAGATTTCGTAAAAATATAATTCGTAAGCACCTCGATATTCTAATTTGCAAACAATACAAGGAAGTTTTCAAATACCTTACAAGGCCAATGACGACTATGGGTCAGCAAAAATATAGTAAATAGAACATTTAATGACCTAGTTATATCACACCTTTAGAGATTAAGTTCATTCATGATATAATGTACTTACTCAGCACGTCCATAATTTCCTTAACAATGTATTAAAGTGTTCGATATTTCTTACATGTATATGCTAAAATAAATCTCCTAAAATTCTTAAATTAAGACATAATAATCATAGATTACATATTTATATGTTATAATGTTCTGTACCTTACAACTTTTAGGGCTGTTGGGTTTGCCTATCTAGAATAGCCATACTTCTTAGTATGTCCCTTTTTATATTTCTCCTGTGCATATTTTTAAGTTTTATTAGCAACATTACCAGGGCTACTGCAGCTATTACGTATAACGACACTCTTACGTCAAGCGGGAAATTATCTTCATATATATATATATATATATAGACATTGGAATTAACTTCCCCATTGTCGGACGTTTCTTGAGTTTGGTATTTTGACTGTGTGGTTTTGAAAATCATGTAGTTTCGATCGGCTGAATTATTCTGTCAGAAGATTATGTTCGAGGGCAGGATCGCCATGTGATGATTGGTCATTATTTATGGTTCAGGATCGTCATGTGATATTATAATGTTGCAGGCAGCGGCCTCGACCAATAATACTATTTGTAAAGACTATCTCTTTATTTCTACTGATTATTTGGTTACACTATGCTAACTACTTCTAATCATTACTATGCTACATTTTGAACTGTCGACTGATGGTTCGCGATTGACATCAATTGTCGAAGTGTGTCATCAGTCGATTGTTTTGCTATTTCAACTATTTGGTGTACGTGATAATTTTTGTAGACATGCTGAATTTAATGGGGTTACCTAGAATGGTTTATGATGTTATGCTAATAATTGTTTAATTAATTTCCTAAAAGTGTCATGAGGAATTTCCGTTACTTGTCTGTGTCTGTCTTTTTTACTACAATTTGTGATTTAAATTATATTGGCTACTCATCTTTCGACTGACAGATATATGAAAGTTATTTTATAAGATTTTCACGAAATCTGTTCAAAAATTATATGTAATATTACTGAAGGCTGTACATGTGGTACAAATAAAATATAAAATTCAGTATAAAAATATTTATTTAAACTCAATTTGCATCTATATGTCTGGTCATGATACATTATGTACAACTGAATATGAAAAAGTTTACACTCGTTTTATTTAATGTTATATCTTTTAGCTTGTTATTGTCTTAAAAACCCATACACATAAACACATATATGTATCTTTATTTACATATTTACATAAACTTTGAACTGTTTATTCTTTTTGTTGATCTAATAAGCTTTCGTCGAGATTCGATACAAGACTTTGGAAAACTAATAAAGTCAAAAGTAGTAAATTTGGGAAATTCAGATAATACCTTGTATTTATACCCTAAACCGGTCATGCTCATTGGGTTGCTTAATCCCCTGTGTCGTCTAATCAGCGTGGCCGTACCTGGCGATTGTTTGCCTGTGATGCATAGCGGCAATGGTTCCAGAAGAGGTCTCCAAACGTTTTTAGTTTGGAAGCTGGGCTCGCTCATTATATTCTCATTAGAGATTATGTATGCAGTCTCTACGAATTTTCTCTAATACCAGTGCTCCTCCTTGTGACGTTATGGTGCTCGGTCCATGCGTGATTAGCTAATCCAGAGTGGTTATGTGGTGCTCCTTAACCCTGGTATCCAGTGGTCTCTTAGTCTCCCCAATGTAGAGATTGCCACATTCACAGGGTATGCTGTATATACAGTTCTTTAGTACTACGGGATTATCCGGCTTCGTTTTTGCGATCATGCTCCTCAAGGTGTTGTTGCTTTTGAAAACCATTTTGATTCCGTATCCATATCCAATATGTCTAAGTTTTTCCGACAAGCCTTTAGTGTATGGTAGTAATACTAATATATGGTTGTCTGTTTTCAACGTTAAATAAAGTAGTATTCATTTCACGACAAGTGTCTAATTGAACCCACGGAAATCCGTAGCAATTCAGCAATTGATGTCAGGTGTGGGAAATAAACTGTTAATGGTGTTAATTAAAAAAAGATGAGAAAAGACAAAAAGAACAGGAGTTACTCTAAGATAAAAGACAAAAAGAACAAGGACAACTAATGAAATTTCAGCAAATGGTGCAGCTAATTAAAAATGCAAATGAACTAGTTGAAAGTAAAATAACGGAAGTAAAATGTGAAGTTGATGCGGTACATAAGAAAATTGAAATAGTAAAAGATTTTGTTGAAATGAAAGTTGATTATGTTGAAGTTAAATTACAAAATGAAATTCACAATACACAAGAGATATTAGAAGACAACCTACAAAATTAAATTTACAAGGTAGAAAACGAAGTTCACAAAGTGCAGGAGATATTTGAAGACACAATACAAAATAAATTTGAGAGGTTTCGAAAAGAAGTTATGAAAGGGAAACATCTAGATGTAGTTGTTGGACATTCTTTCTGGCCTATGTAGACATGGCAGTTTAATGCAGTTGCAACCACCTATATATGGGGTAATTATGAGAAAACTACAGCTCTTGTGATTTCCTTAAGAGGGTTTGTACTAAAATTGCCTCAAAGCATTCCAGAAGGGCAACAGACAGATTATGACAAATTAGTTTCAGGCCTTGAACGCAGGTATGATAACCAAACTTGCAAGAGTTTGAAGCAGACATTAGACGGTTGGTGAACCTAACATATCCAGAGGCGCCTGAAGAGTTTCGAGAACAATTTGGAACCCAATGATTTATTGACAGTATTGGGGATGGTGAAACAGAGAAGTCTGTGACTAAGTGGCAGCAAAAAGTGCAATGAAGCTCGTCTTCGTGCTTTAGAAATTGAAGCAATCATGAATATGTCAAACCCAAAAGTAAGAGTAGTCTCTTTTGAGAAAGGTGGCCAAGAATGCACAACTAATATGGAAGGCATGTTTAACAAGTTCTTGTCAGAGATGAAAAAGGTTTTAGAAAACACAACACGGAAAAATAATACGTCCCAGTCTATCAGCAGTGTGAAATAATTCCGTTGTGGAAGAACCGGCCATTTAAGAAGAGACTGCAGTTAGGATGCCTCAGCAATCACCATCTAGAGACAGGGACAGCCAAACCAGTAATACTAACGACCAGGAAAACTCCGAGTAGTCAGTATGAAGGGGCGAATGATGACTAGCCATCCACTAGCCGCCAGGACAGTATCTCTCCGAGGATTTTGTAAAGATGGAGGCATCAGCGGCAAGAATATCACTAATAGATTTGACAATGGTGCTGCTGTTTCAATAATTAAATCAAAAATTCTAAAGAAAGCAGACCTCCAACCATTATCCGACTAAACATTCCCACATGAAATGTATTCCGGTAGGGGCGGTAGGTCATAAGGCTTGATTCAACCCGACAAATAACCGATACACAGCCGGTAATCGCACTATAGACCATATACTTCTGCAGGTAGCCTGTAAGGCACAAATATCGTAGTAAAGCTAGAAAGAGAGGGCAATAGAGACCCTAACAGGATATTTCACTTGGTGGAAGTAATGAATGAACTACATGCTGGACGTATTTCATTAGAAGCAGCTCCCAATCGAATGAAATAGATTCTTGCTGTCTCTATTGCCCTCTCTTTTTAGTCTTGGCAAGAAATGTATGCATAAATAGTATGCCAGGACTAAGAAGAGAGGTCAGTAGAGAGAGTAAGCTATTTCACTCGATTGGGAGCCTGTTACCCAGTCTATTGCCCTCCACAAGTATATGCTGTATATAAAGGTTGGGCCGAATCTCATAACCAAGGATAATACATAAGGAATTGCTTGATAGTTATACATATTTCCAAAAAACGTCACGAAGTGGCTGCTTTCCTAATTAAGTTGTTGCAAATATCCAATTAATTGGAAGCACCTAACCCAAAAACTCTTCAATTGTAACAGTTAATGCGTCACAACAACTCTGGGCAGACCCAAGAGACGGCGATACGTCATAAAGTGACAAGTTTCATTCGAAATTTTGTAAGAGTGATCAAGCAATCCTTTGTGTACTATCCTTGCCTAATAACCATTAGAGCTTGAACATTCTGGGGATAGCCTGCAGTGCAAAAATGTCCTGGCAAGACTAAAGAGAGAGATAGGGCAATAGAGAGGGTAAGAGGCTATTTCACTCGGTTGGGAGTTGGATAGTAGAAGTAGAAAACCTTTCTCTATTGTATAATCTGTGGAAAACCTTCTTATCGCTATGTACTATGGAGGGTTGAGTAAAAGGAGGACACACTCTGTGTAAGAAAAAGTGTCCATTAAATGGTTTCAATTTGGGGGAGTCACCGGTACGACCGGGTAAGTTGTTCGTAGAAATCAGTTTTCTACTTCTACGAACAAACCTACGTGAATAAAATGAGGTTAATGTGAAGAATTCACATCCAAAAAATGCAAATTTAACCATCACAGTTCAACCACCAGATTTATATTTAACATTAATAAAGTGTTTAGTCAATGAAATACTTTGTACATAGATAAAAATGACTTACAAGCAAAATTTTACTTGCACATTTTTTTAGGGTTCAAGATAAATATCCTACATAAATTAAACTCTGGAGAACCCATTATTACATAATTACTAAGCTGATTATGGCATTGTCCACCAACTCGAGAACTTCAACAAAGTTCTGAATATATTTTCCCAGGGATATTCAACAGGCGTGCCATTGGAAATATTTAAAAGACAACTACAGCAGTAAGATGCCAAAAATAGTCATTTAATAGTAGCTAATCGAGCTTTTTGTCCAACTAGAGAAGAAAAAATATATGGAAAACCATTGTGTGAAAATGTTAGAATCCTTGAAAAAGAGATAATTTAATTATAGCAGTTTGTTCAGTGATGAAAAGAATTGTTAATTGCCTTTTATCCAGAGAGAGGTGAACAAGGAAGTAGAAACACCTAAAGGGACACTTTGCAAAATAAATATGTAATACGAACACAAAAATGTAAAACTAAATAATTTTTATTTACATCACCATCTATTTGTTAACAAGTATAAAAATGTTATAAATATACAAATTTTTTCCATTGTTTAACTATTCCAAAAAGTTTTATAACAAAATAACAACTATAAAATCAATGAGTTTTAAAAAAGTTAAAACTGGGGCACAAACTTATTAATTTATATCACAATTAACACACTATAAACTCATATCACTTGCAGAGATTACAAAAAACGGAGACAACCATTTACAAAGAGAAGTTCACATAACAGATTTTCTACGTTATATTTACGATTTTTACGAATAATTACATCATTCTCACTTTTTCAGTCACTGCACTTCTAAATATAGGATTTGTGAATTTCAATCCGTTGACAATTGCTAACTATCTAACATACCCTGTCGTAACACTTGCGACATTCTGGCCAATTCTTAAACTTCTTATTTGAAAGCGTCCGCTGGACACTTTTTCAGTTTTATTTCCATATAAGTTTGTCCTCCTTCATTCGACCCTCCATACTATGTACACAAAGAGTGGATGCTTTGTGGTCAGTTCACTGTTTGGGGGTGTGTATGCATATGCAGAAATTATTCACTATAGATGTTTGACACTCCATATACCAAGGTCAAATATTTTTATGCGTGCCCCGACCGTAATGGCGCCACAAACAAGCCTTAATAGTTTGTAGAAATCTTCAATGAGAGAAAATCATTTCAGAAAATAGTCGATTATCATCGTCAATCGTTCAAATAAAGCAATTTGTAATTGTAGTGACACTCCATTTTGTGAATTTTTCTGTGTATTTGTGTGTTTTTGGAGTGGTAAAAAATAAAAAGCGCTTGCGAGTGAACAATTTTTAGATTTTTGAGGATTTTTAGTTAGGGTATTGCTATAAATATGAAATACATTAAAACGTGTTGTCCCCCGGGATGTACGAACAGAATTAATACTTTGTTAAAATTAACATGTTTCTTCTCTTTTCAGAAATTAAGGACAAATTTAGTCTACCCAAGAAGCAGCAAATACAGCAAAATTGATTTTGTTTTTGGATAGCCTTTTTGACAGCTGCAATTTTATACAAAAGTAGCACCTATCAGCAAGCAAATGAAAGGAGCATTATCTTCAACTTCAGGATATGAAGAGTTTTAGAAGGAGCAAATTAAGGTTTTAAAAAGTATGATAAATCAAAAGAAGCACTTTGTTATGGTTCCTTCTATAAAGAATATTATATTTACTTTGAATGGTTTTATTCAATTAAAGAAAACGAGTTTAAATACAAACAAAAAATATTTTTGAATAGAGACCCACTGGAAAAATGCAATTCCACAATATCATTTTGCTCACAACATTTACTACAAAATGCAAATTTTTCTGAGTGCCTTAAAAATGTATGGGATGTCAGAATAATAAATCATCTTTTTAAACGACAATTCTACTTTTTTTTGTTCCACTGTGTCTTTAAAGAATGTAACACCAATTGGTTTGTTAAACCTTGATCACATACTGATCATAATAATTTTCTCCAATCTTGTCATTTAATCTAAAATCTATAAGCACATAGTCAAGCCCGTAGCCAGGGGTTCAACCTCGAAATTTTGGATTTTGAGGTTTCAATATTAAATGATAACCCATTAATCATGTTTTTCATAAGACTAAATTTTATATATCCTGGAAATACATGAACAAAATTATACATTTTGCAGTCCTAATCAGCCCATCACCAATCAAAAAAATTATCCAACCCCCCTAAGAACCCACCCCGAAAAGGTGGCTACTGGGCTACGGCCTTGCACATAGTTGATTTATTTAATGATATATCCTTGTTATATTTTTCTGATTTGTTGGGAATAACACCACAATTGCTCAAAAGTCTGTATATTTCAAATATAACAAATATTTCAGACCCCGTTTTTACTAGCAATAAAAATTAACAGAACTGAATAAGAAAATATAAAATATAATTTGGTCAAGTGCGAGTTGGAATCGCATACTAAGGGTTTCAGATTTCATGTAAGGTAAATGAAAGTGCATATATATTTTTTTAATATTTCAGTTTCAGAAAAGTAGGGATTGACTTGTTTTTCTTGTATTTACCTTAATATCCTTTAAACTAAGCGTTATAAATTTATAAAAATATGCACTTTTATTTTTCACACAGTGCCTTTTCAAATTATCAGCTACGTGATTCCCTAGATTTTTATAAAAATATTTATTTAATTTTCCAATTTGGCCTCCTAAATTAAGATTAGGATTTAGCTTTATTTTACCAATAAAATCTCGGCGAAGCCTCATATAATCTTTTGTCTGAATCTTAGAGTCAGTAGTTTGGAAGATAACGTGAAGAATGGGTCAAATTTTAAATAATGAATTATTAAATCTTTTAAACAAATTATGCTAAAAAAATATATATTTGTTTTTTTTTATGATGATTCCATTCTACTGATATAAAATTTTATTTTCCATTTAAGTTTTACTTTTCTTAATGGGTTGATTATTGTATATTTTTTTATTAACTTTTAACAAATTATTATAAAAATATGAAAAAATACACTTTTATTCCTCATTCTTCCACTTGATACACTACATGATGGGTTTAAAAATATTTTTTTTATTTTTTTTTTAATTCTGTAATCTTAATATCAATCTTTTCTCCTTATTTATTCGGTAAGTTCAAGAGAGGCCCTATATTTCCGTTTTTATAATTTTAGATGATGTAGGTTCCAAGATAAAGGGGGAATAAGTCGACTTTTGCTATTTTTGTTAATTTCTTTTAAACAAAAAAATATGAAAAAAAACATATTTGTTTTCGTCATAATGAGCCCTTTCATTTGATACATAACATGATGGGTTAGAAACAATTTTAATTTTATATTTTCCATTTAATTCTGTAATTTGCCCCGCAAAATCAATATTAGGGGTTTCTCCTTATTTTTAAAGTAAAGTTCTGGTTTAACGTTTTATAGTTTCGGAGATAAGGGAGGGAATGGGTAAATTATTTAAAATATTTTTGTTAATATGTAAAGGAGTACCAGAATCTCTGGGATCCCTTTATGTTTATGTTGCGGGTATTTTCTAAAATGTCATTAATGTGTCTTGACTGACATTGAATTCACTATTAGAAAAAATAATTTATTTTCTTTAGCGATCGACAAATAAACTTTAAATGTCGTTTCTTTGTTTTCCAGGTACTGATTGTACCTTACGATAATGTAATTAGTGTCTTTTAAATGTGATTATTAAAATAAAACTTTGTTTTCCAGAGCAACACATAGTTTAATTTGTCGTCATAAATTCCTGAAAAGAGAAAAAATACGGTAATCGTCTTTAAAACGACATTTTTAGTGAAGAGAAATGGAAAAGTTACGATTCACGTTTACAGTGTTAGCAGCATCTGATGGAAAAACTAATGTGATCTGCATAACCTCAATTGAGACACCCGATGGACATGTTTTTGATATTCCTGATGATTTGAAACCCGCAAGCAAACACACAGCTGTAACGACTACAGATGTTTTTACTAAAATAAAGAATTCTCTAAAGAAAAGACATCAAATACGGAAACTATGGATCCCCTTAACCCAAGATTTGAGGAAAATTGACTTAGATGAAGGTGAGAATTTACAATTTGGTGACCAATACCTAGACGAAATTACATCTGAAATGAAGTTTTGTGACAATAATACTAGTCGAGGCACTGAAAATAAAAATCTAGGCAAAATAGCAGACTTTTACTCGAGAAATTTTCAGGAAAAACATCAAATGTCATCCAATGGATCGATGACTTTGAAAATGAATGTACTCGATTTGAGATATTAAAGGAAGCAGAAAAAAATTGAGACTTTAAAGTATTTACTTGGAAAGCCGTGCCTAGATTGGTACAGTAGTATGTTAATAAAATGTACAGTAAACGCAGGATGGGCAATATGGAGAACAAATTTTTGTGAAACATACGGAACCAAAGGTTGGTCACAAGTTAAATACGCATTTACATTTAAATTTCAAGGAGGTTCATTACGTGAATATGCAATAAAAAAAGAAAGATTATTACTAGAGCTAAATAGAAATATTGACACACAGACATTGATTCATCTTATTGTTATGGGTCTACCAGATTATATAATGTACAAAATGGATAAGGAATCAATCACATCGACTGCAAGTCTTTTCAATGAAATTTGGTAAACATGAACATATAGTCAAAAAAGTAGTTATAACATATTTGAGAGAAATACATTTGATAGTAAAGTAAAAGTTGATAAAATTAAACCTTGTAAAATATGTGAAAAATTAAATAAAGGTAGCCGTTTCCACTCTGAAGAAAAATGCTGGTTTAAACAAACTGGTAATAATGAGAACAAGAGAAACTACAATAAGAATGTAAACAATACTGTATTAGATGTTGTCTTGAGTGACAATGAGTCAAAAAAATTAAAGTAAATCTAACATTGGAAGGAAAAATGACAAAAGGTTTAACAACAATAAAAATTAAGATTTTTAATAAAGAGAAGAAAATTGATGTTTATATTGTAGATGGAAAAGACTTCAGATACGATTTTCTAATAGGATTAGATACTATAAAAGAGTTTAATTTGATTTAGAATGAAAATTTTACAAAGGAAGAACTACGTTTTAAAAGCAATCCTAATGAAGCGGAAGACAGAAAGAACTTAAATTTTATAAACTTTAATGAACATATAACAGAAATAGAATTTTCAATGGATCTGACTCATTTAAATGGTCAACAAAAATCTGAAATAAATAAACTTATTGATAAATATAAATCAAACTTTGCAAAGGATAGATATGACATTGGATCAGTCAAGGATTATGAAGCACGCATTGATCTACTTGTTGACAAATATTGCAGTAAAAGACCATACAGATGTTCATAAAAGGATAAATTAGAGATAGAAGAACAAGTAAAACAATTGCTTGAAAGAGATCTTATAGAGGAATCATACAGTCCATTTGCAGCACCAGTAACCCTAGCTTTCAAAAAAGAAGACAATAGAAAAACGAGATTGTGTATCGATTTTAGAGATTTAAACAAACTGGTGGTACCTCAGGCTCAAACATTTCCTTTGACTGAGGACTTAGTAACAAAAACCAGAAACTGCAAGTTCTTTTCAACTTTAGATATAAATTCTGCGTTTTGGTCTATTCCTCTGCGAATTGAAGATAGAAAGAAAACGGTTTTTGTTACACAAGAAGACCACTACCAGTGGACATGTTTACCCTTTGGTTTGAAAACTTTTCCAGTCATATTTCAATGAATATTAAGCAACATACTGAGAAAGTACAAGCAAGATTTTGCTGTAAATTTCATTGATGACATTTTAATATTTTCAAAATCCTATACCGATCACATAAATCATTTATCACAGCTTTTAGAGGCAATAGCAAAAGAAGGTTTTCGACTTAGTTCATAAAATGTCGATTTGCGACAAATTCAGTAAAATATCTCGGACATATAATAAAAGATAATACCGTAAGACCAGTGAGAGATAACCTAATTTCAATAAGGGATTTCCCAACACCAAAGAATCAGAAAAATATTAGACAACTTCTAGGAAAAATAAATTTCTACCGTGAGTACATACCTAACATTTCAATAATTTTAGAACCATTATATCATTTGTTAGGGAAGCACCAAAAATTCATATGGTCAATAGATTGCCAGGAAGGTTTTAAGAAAATAAAGCAACTACTGTGCTCACAACCAATCTTAGAAATTTTTGATCAAGACTTACCAATAAATATATATACAGATGCATCATTGGAAGGTATTGGAGCAGTGTTGAAGCAAACTCAGCCAAGCGGAAAAGAAAAACCTGTAGCATATTTCTCAAAAAAATTAAAGTCCAGAAGAAGAAAAAAGGCTATATATTTAGAATGTTTAGCAATTAAAGAGGCAATAAGATACGTGCAGTACTGGTTAATAGGTAAAGCTTTGACAGTATATTCCGACCACAAACCATTGGAAAATTTAAATATTAAATCTAGAACAGACGAAGAGAGAGATTTAGCCTATTACCTATCAAAATATGACTTTAAAATAAAATATGCACCAGGAAAAAATAATTTAGAAGCAGATTGCTTGAGCAGAAACCCAGTGTTAGAAGCTAATAAAGATGTATATGAACCATTAAAAATAATAAATTTAATAACATTGAACGACATATTAACAAATCAAGAGAAAAATGATGATATTCAAAAATACAAGAATAAGTTAATTTATAAACATAATATAATATAATATATTGTATAAGAGGATAAGAAAACGAGAAAAAATACTACTGTCGGAGGAACTCAGTATAAAGTTTATAAAACTAATACATGAAAATATGTGTCATATAGGTTTAAAACAAATGCAAAAGAAAATAGGAAAACTTTATACAGCAAAGAATTTAACTCGAAATATCACCAATTTATGCAAAGAGTGTGAAATATGTATAAAAAATAAGACAAGAGGACAGACTAAATATGGTTTAATGTCATATTTAGGCCCAGCCACAAAACCATTTGAAATCGTCTCGATAGGTACAGTTGGGGGATTTGGTGGTTCTCGATCAACAAAAAGATATTTGCACCACTTAGTTGACCATTTCACTCGTTATGCTTATATAGTAACCTCAAAGACACAGATTGAGAAGGACTTTATAAAACTTATAAATATTGTACCAAATTGTGATGACATTGGCATGGTTCTGACTGACTAATATCCTGGAATCAACTCAAAAGAATTTAAAACTTTTTTAAATCAAAGATTAATCAAACTGGTTTTCACTGCAGTAAATTCGCCGTTTTCTAATGGACTTAACGAAAGACTTAACCAAACACTTGTAAATAAAATAAGGTGTAAAATAAATGAAAATCGAAATACTGTAGCATGGACGACTATTGCTCATAATTGTGTGGATAAATATAATAACACCGATCACTCAATAACAGGCTTTGCACCGAAATACCTATTGGATGGTACCGATGTTTCATTCATACCAAATGAACTTAAACTAGAAAAAGAAGCAGATGACTGGATTAGAGACAGAAAAATTGCATTAGAAAGAACAATTAAGTCACATGAATACAATAAAAGGTTAATTGATAAAAATAGAACAATTCATAATTTTAAAATCGGTGATATGGTATATGTAGAAAATGACCATAAACTAAATAGAAGAAAATTAGACGAGTTAAGGATTGGTCTATTTAAAATCGAAGAAAAAGTATTGCAATCAATATACAAAATTAATACAGGACATAAAAAGATAGAGTCAAATCTATTCCATGTTACAAAACTAATCCCTGTTCCTATACCAGAAGAAAATGAAGTTAAAATAGGAAAAAAAGAAATTGAAAAAAAGTAAAGAAATTTTCTAACCTAGTGGGGGAGATGTAAAGGAGTACCAGAATATCTGGGATCCCTGTATGTTTATGTTACGGGTATTTTCTAAAATGCCATTAATGTGTCTTGACTGACATTGAATTCACTATTAGAAAAAATAATTTATTTTCTTTAGGGATCGACAAATAAACTTTAAATGTCGTTTCTTTGTTTTCCAGGTAATGATTGTACCTTACGATAATGTAATTAGTGCTCTTTTAAAAGTGATAATTAAAATAACACTTTGTTTTCCAGAGCAACACATTTGTCGTCATAAATTCCTGAAAAGAGAAAAAGTACGGTAATTGTCTTATAAATATATTTGTACTCGGCATAATGAGCCCTTTAATTTGATATATTACATAATGCCTTAGAAACATCTTACTTATTTATTTTTCATTAAACTCTGTAATTTGCCCCACAAAATCAATATTAGTGGGTTTCTCTTTATTTTTCAGTTAAGTTCAGGTGAGGGGCTACACCTCTATTTTTTTCAAATTTTTACTTCTTATAGTTTCAGGGATAAGGGGGGGAATGGGTAATTGGATTATGGTTTCCTTATTTTTCCAGTAAACTTCAGGTCAGACCCTATACCTCTATTTTTTTTTAAACTTTTCGTTTTACAGTTTCGGTTATAAAGGGGGGGATGGGTAAATATTGGTATATTTTCGTTAATATCTTTTTAACTATTTTTTTTAATAAGAAAAATATATATTTGTGTTACTCCGAATGGGACCTTTCATTTGATGTATTACATGATGAGATTGACAAATTTTTTATTTTTAAATTTTTATTTAATTTTATAATTTGCCTCCCAAAATTAATATTAAGGGTTTCCGCTTATTTTTTTCTGTAAAGTTCGGGCAATGTTCTATATTACCAGTTTTTTCAAAATTTTAGGCTCAGTAGTTTCGGATATCAGGGGGGAACGGTAGATTTTTTTAGTTTTCCCCCCAGAAATACCCCTAAATTCAAGATTTCTTCTTTTACGATACGTACTCCTGATCGGGTCACCACACTATATATTGATACCAAATTTTAACCTCTTCCGTCCAGTAGTGTAGGAGAAAATTGCTGTGATGTGACGGAGGCAGAAATCCGAAGTGATATTATAAGGGTATCCGCATATTGTGTATGCTGAACCCTAAAAAAAATCTTAGGAAATTAAAAAAAAAATCTTATTCAGTGGTTTTAAATTTTATTTCCGTTGAAAAAGGAGTCTGATTTAGACCCTGGACAATTTTGACTATTTGAAATATACAGACTTTCCAGGAATTGTGAAGTTATTCCCATAAAAATAGAAAAATTCCAATTAGAGGTGCAACGACTATCTTTCGGATAACAATATATTTTTTAACTAGTTGCTCCCAGGTTATAAAGGTTGCCTTCATCATTGACATTATTTGCTATAAAAGAACTACTTTCTATTTCCTTAACTACAATACCATAAAGTAATTCACATTACGAATTATATTGAATATTGCGGAAAAAATGTATAAATATATGAAATAACACAGCACAGTAATTTATCAGTAATCTGTATTTCATCTATAGTTTCTATCATATTATCAAATAGGTATTACTTCATGTCCAGACTTGGTGAGCATTTCCAGTAATGTATTTTGCCATGGTAGTGTGCAATATTGACATAATCTATTAACCATGTACACCTTTCTTAAAATAAAAGAAAACCTAATAGTTTGTCATCTAGGGTGTATCTTCTAGCTTGTAGTTGCTCTTGTTTGGTTTGGATATGAACACTTTTACAACTGACTCATAGTCTTATTAATTTTACTAATAATGTCCCGCTGTTATCAGTATCAGTTTGCATTGCTCTCTCTATCACATAGAGTACTTGCTGTAAATAGACTGTTCTTAATAAAACTTTTATTCATAGTCCAAACAATTATTAATACACTGTTTGATATATTTGTTTGGTACTTAGGTACAATCAACCTTTTAAACGACTGAAATTACGTGGTTCAAATATTGACCAAAGCTTCTTATATTCTACTATACCTATTATTAAAGTTCAAAAAAAAGTTTCCCTACATTCTCTTTTTCTGCGTTATCATAAAGTTTATAATTAATATAAGTTGTTTACCTACTTCATGGCGAACACATATTGTACTCTGAAATACATAAATCTTTATTGCATCTAAATTATTTAAAAACTTAAATATGCAAATTTATAAGCAGAATTTAATAATTCATAGTAATGTTCCCTCGCCTCTAATTTATATGGTATCATATAATAGTAATTCTTATATCGATTGTATTCATCTAAAACTGGAGAATTTTAAGATTTTATTTAAGCTTACTTTAATGTTTTCAATAATTGCATCTAGTCTAGGTGTTTTAAACATTTGGTTTTTGAATTGTACTAATGTACAGACCCCAAGCCCCAACCATTAGTAAAGGAATTAACTATGAGAACAGCAACGAGATTTTATTCAATATTATCAAACATGAAATCTAACCCTATTATAGAAACAGCTGATCAATTTAGAATTGCTCTAAATTTTGATCAGTTTGCCCTAGTTGATTACCAAAAGGAAAACAATGTATATAATTTGTTACACTCTTCAGTACCGGAAAAATTTAAAGGACTTGGATTAAGCCATATTCTCCCTCAGGTACATTTGGTATTGAGTAAAAGATTGAAGGTTTTAAATAACATTTTTTAGCGTTTGATCACTTAATGGAAAAAAAATCATCGCTTCAAATTAACATGTGAATTTCTTGAGAAAGTTTACAGAAGCAACCCTGAAAAATATCAGAGATATGTTGTTGAGTAACTTTATTATACTTCATATATTATATGCAATAATAACTGTGAGAGTAAAAAAAAAGAATATATAAATCATACTGATAATTGAAATTAATTACTGTTAAAACTTGAACAGCATTAAAATAATTTGTATGGCAATTATGTTATTCCTGTGTCAATTTGTTGCTTTTATTGAAGTATATATATATATATATGTGTGTGTGTTTTAGGTGGTTTCCGGGAATTCATCCGCGTAGTTGATAACTGTCTTCAGGTCGGTTCGCATAATTCTCGTAGCCTTCTGCTTTCGCTTCTAGTTACTCGGCGCCTATGGGTTCGCACCGTGAACGGCTGCGTGTGATTGGCCCTGGGCGCTCAGTGGGCACGCCTCCCGCTTGCTGATTTGTTATTTCCAGTTGACTTGTTATTGGACGGGCCGGGCCGGTACGGTGTTTAATAGAATTTTCCAACAATTCAATAAGTTCTGAATTTCATTGCGTGCTATTTCAATTGCCTCTTTTACAAGTCTTGATTTCGGGTGTTCTATATTTGCCAGTACTCTGGTGTTGTCAAAGTCTATTCGATGTGACATCGTGGTGGCGTGTTCCGCAATGGATGTTGTTTTTTCCTGCTTTCTTACAGCGTTCTGGTGTTCATCACGTCTAGCTTGAATTCTTCTATTAGTTTGCCCCACATAGGTTTTATGACAGTCTGCACATGGAATCTCGTACACTCCCTGTTGTTCTAAAGGGATCGTCGTCTTCGGAGTCCTCAACACCATGCTTATTTTTCTGTCTGTATTGAAAATAGTGTCGATATTGTGTCTCCGTAGAATTCTTGCAATACTGTCCGTGGTCCCCTTGACATACGGTAAATAAGCCTTGGTTATTGGTGTCTCACGCTTCTCGTCTGTTTGTCTCGGTTTTGACTTTAGGGCTCTTTGTATATTTCGGTCTGTAAATCCGTTTTGTCTCAGAGCTGTTTTTAAACTGTCCATTTCCTGTTTGATGATATCCTGGTCAGCTAGTCTTTGTGATCTGGTTACTAAAGTCTTGACGACGGCTTGTAGTTGGGCTGGGTGGTGATGAGAATTAGCATGAAGGTATCTGTTGGTGTGAGTGGCTTTCCTATATACTGTATGGCCAAGGGTTCCATCTTCCTTCCTATTTATGAGAACGCCAAGGAACGGCAGTTGATTGTTGGCTTCAACCTACATGGTAAATTTTATTTTGTGATGGATGCCATTAAGGTGGTCTAAAAAAGTATTAAGGTGTTCCCTCCCATGAGGCCAAATCACAAATGTATCATCCACATATGTTAACCATAAACTGGGTTTAAGGGTTGTTGTTCTTAGTGCCAACTCCTTAAAGTTCTCCATAAAAAGGTTCGCTATAACTGGTGAGAGTGGCGATCCCATTGGAGCTCCTTCCACTTATTTGTATCGTTGGTTCTCGTAAACAAAATAGGTGTTCATCAGACAGTGTCTTGTTAAGTCTACAAGGTGTTGAGGTGGTTTGTATTTTTCTATTATGATATCCAAGGCTTCGTCGATAGAGATGTTGGGTGAAAAGGGACACTACGTCAAAACTTACAAGAAGACACTCTGGTTGTAAGACCGTTTTTCTAAGTATTTCGATGAAATGTGTCGAATTTTTTACATATGAGTCTGCCCCCTCTGCAAACGGTTGAAGTTGTTGGGCTAGGTATTTGGCTAGGTGTTCTGTTGGGGATCCAATTGAGCTTACTATTGGCCTCAAAGGTGCACCTTCTTTATGTACTTTTGGCAACCCATAGAATTTCGGACATCTCGATGACTTTTCACGCGGAATGAGTTGCAGTTGGAGATTTTTGTCGATCCTACTTGCTTTGGATTTTGGCCTTGGTTGTTTTCTCCAAATAAGTTGTTGGGTCAGTAGTAATTTGTTTATATGCTGGATCTTGTAGCAATGTTCGAATTTTGTTTGAATAATCCGCTGTATCTAAAATTACACTCGCATTTCCTTTATCAGCAGGTAGAATGACAATGTCCTTGTTGAGGCGAAGTTGTTTCAAGGCCTCATTTTCTTCTATAGATAGGTTCCTTTTGGGTGGTTTAGACTTTCTTAGAACATGTGACACATCTTGTCTAATTATTTCAGCGCAATGTGTTCGCATCTAATTTTGAAACTGCTGTTTCCACGCCAATATTATGCTCTCTGTTGGTATGTGAGAGGGAGCAATAGCCTAATTGAATCCCTTAGCCAACACGCCAATCGAGGAAGAGTTCAATTGGACCGAAGATAGGTTATAAACGGTTTTATTTGTTTCCAATTGCCGTGAGGTTAGACTGTGACCGTTATTTTCCGAGAAAGATTCGTTTTTGGGCTTCTGTTGGAGCTTCAATTTGTTAAATTTTGTCTGTTGTTGCATTGTTGTCAACTCTGCATTCGTTTCGGCCCTAAATTCACTAATCTCATTGAATTTATCCCATATTATTGTGTGGACTGTATTGCTTACCTGTAGGTGGATATCTAGGACTTTAGTATTAAGAACATCCAAATCTCTTCTGACATCACGTATGGCTTCCCTAAGTAGGGCACAACTAGCTTTCCATAAGATATTCTATGTTTTTCTGTTGTTCTTCCAGAACTTTACCGTCATGTTTTTCGGAATAACTCCTTCATCGCGGCATCGTTGTAAAAAATGTAGATCGCACAAAAGTTTGCTTCTTTTCGCTCGTAATTTCTCAAATGTTTTACACAAATGAAAAGTATTCTCCCCGTAGAGATTCACTGTATTTGTTTTTAAGTTTTCGCGGGCACTAAATGTTTTAGGTGGTTTCCGGAAATTCATCCGCGTAGTTGATAACTGATCCCTGCCGGGATCGATGGTAAAATGACGACGTTTCGGCAAAGTCACATCTGCCCTCTTCAGGTCGGTTCGCATAATTCTCGTAGCCTTCTGCTTTCGCTTCTAGTTACTCGAATACTAAGATTTTCAGAAGCGCTCGCGCTGTTATATAGTCGCGGCTCGGCGCCTATTGGTTGGCACCGTGAACGGCTGCGTGTGATTGGCCCTGGGCGCTCAGTGGGCACGCCTCATGCTTGCTGATTTGTTATTTCCGGTTGACTTGTTATTGGACGGGTCCGGGCCGGTACGGTGTTTAATAGAATTTTCCAACAATTCGATAAGTTCTGAATTTCATTGCGTGCGTTTAGACTGTGAGGCCTCTTCGCTATTTCAAATGCCTCTCTTACGAGTCTTGATTTCGGGTGTTCTATATTTGCCAGTACTCTGGTGTTCTCAAAGTCTATTCGGTTTTTTACAACGATGCCGCGATGAAGGGGTTATTCCGAAAAACATGACGGTAAAGTTCTGGAAGAACAACAGAAAAACACAGAATATTTTATGGAAAGCTAGTTGTGCCCTACTTAGGGAAGCCATACGTGATGTCAGAAGAGATTTGGATGTTCTTAATATTAAACTCCTAGATATCCACCTACAGGTAAGCAATACACTCCACACAATAATATGGGATAAATTCGATGAGATTACTGAATTTAGGGCCGAAACGAATGCAGAGTTGACAAAAATGCAACAACAGACAAAATTTAACAAACTGAAGCTCCAACAGAAGCCCAAAAACGAATCTTTCTAGGAAAATAACGGTCACAGTCTAACCTCACGGCAATTGGAAACAAATAAAACCGTTTATAACCTATCTTCGGTCCAATTGAACTCTTCCTCGATTGGCGTGTTGGCTAAGGGATTCAATTAGGCTATTGCCCCCTCTCCCATACCAACAGAGAGCATATGTGGCGTGGAAACAGCAGTTTCAAAATTAGATGCGAATACCGCTGAAATAATTAGACAAGATGTGTCACATGTTCTAAGAAGGTCTAAACCACCCAAAAGGAACATTGCTACAAGATCCAGCATATAAACAAATTACTTCTGACCCAACAACTTATTATTTTTATTTTACCATCGATCCCGGCAGAGATCAGTCATCAACTACGCGGATGAATTCCCGGAAACCACCTAAAAAATATATAATATATATATATATATATATATATATATATATGTTCTGAGAGGCCTCCGCGGTCAGTATTATGAACTAAGCTAGGTTCGCTTCTGAATTTATTAAATACTCGACGTTTCGACTCCTGCTTTGGAGCCATTATCAAGGGACTAAAAATAAAATAGAGTTTCAGAGTCTAGATCGAACTCGTGGCCTCAACCTGCCTACTCCCCAAGAGTCACTAGGTAACTGAACTGAAGGTGAGTCTGCCCTGCTTCTTTTATTTATAGTTATCGGTCGATTAGGAGGGGATGCCGCGTGATGAAGGGGCTGTGCGGTGATTGGTTGGGTGTTGGTGGGCGTGTCTGGTTTGTTTAATCTGGCAATTACGGAGATCCAAGCTGTGGGAAGGCGAGTGCTGTCTTCGCGTCTATTTAGACAGAGAGGTCTTTTCTCTATTTCGATGGCTTCGCGAATAGAAGAGAATTGAGAGATATGATAGTCCTACTGTCCTCGAAGTTGATAGAGTGCCCTGTTTGGATATGGTGATGCGCGAGAGCTGAAGTCGGATCTTTTTTACGAACTGACAGAGAGTGTTCATATACTCGATGGTTAACGCGCCTGTTGGTACGACCGATGTAGCTTTGTGGGCAATCGCGACATGAAATTTCGTAAACCCCTCAATCCTCGTTAGGTACTTTATCTTTGGGGTTACCGCTTAAGTTGCCTATAGTTTGAGTGGTGTTGAAGACAGTCTTTATTTGATGTCGTTGTAAAATCCGTGCTATTTTGTCAGTGACTCCTCGAATGTATGGAAGGACGGCTTTTCGATGTTGTTGGTCTGTTTAGTTGGATACACTTTAATCGTTGGTTCCGTTATTGGATTTGTGATATTTTTGGATTTTAAAGGAAACCATACTCGTGTGAGGATTTAAGACAAGTTCATCACTCATTCTCTCAATGATCACCGGTTTCAGCAACGTTTAATTGATGTTTCCATTGGCCGTTTGGTGATATTTTTGGAAATTAGTGGAAACACGTTCTAATTTGTGAGGATTTAATTGCTGAATATTTGCATGTACTCCATGTATTCTCGTTGGCCTTCCTGGACGACTAACTGGTCAACCACCAATTGAACATCGTACGTAAGAACTTTAGCCCACCCAAGACCTTGTTTATCTTCAGTGTATGGGGCTATCAACTTAGTTTGCCGAAGTTTTGGCAAGTCTTGTAATCATTCGAAAGGGTTCCATTTTGGTTTATTGGGAACCGAAAATCTTCGCTGGTTGCCGTAGCAACGACGGCGTATGTTTGCTTCGATTCTACAGAGGACAGCTGAGTGTTGTGTCATCGCATTTGTATCCTTATAATTTGATTCAGTGTATTTGTTTTGCTCATAATTTACTTTTCACATTAAAGAGAATTGATTTTTCCGAATAACATTTTGAACTTATTGAATTTAATAAAGAACCTGAATATTTATTCAATATTTGACTGAAACATTTCCTGTAGTGTTAAATTTTGAACATCATTTCATGATTACTGATTTATTAGAAATTGATAATATTTGGTATTTTGTGAAAGCGTCGTGAGAGCTCGAAACGTCGACTTGTTAATTGAATCATTTTGGTTGTTTTAAAGATAATATTTGTTTCTAGATTTATGAAATAATTATTGCTTTTTCTTGAAGTTTAAATATAATTAAACACTTTTGTTAGTAACTGAATTCTTGGCTTCAGATTTCAGAATAACAGTACAGTTATTGAATCTGATATAATTTTGAATTATTTACAGTTTAGATGTCATTATTGAATTTTGATACTATTTTGAATATCGTGCATTCAAGTATCTCATTTTTGATTTTAGATATATTGTGCATGTTACGGATCACAACAACATTTGAGTATTTTGATTAATGCTTTTGATAAAATTTGTTTATTTTATCTTATCTATGTTCATTTGATCATTAATTGATTATTACATTTGTTGATTTTGGTCATAATTTGAACTTAGTGTATCAGGTATTATCTATAGATTTATTGTAGCCGCGGAGGATTGGTAGGTTATCTTAGGCGGTTAGCTGGGGTAAAGAGGCAGAGAATATACCTGGCGTGCAGAACATCTTTATATTGGAAAGTTAACTTACAGTTGGCTTGGCCCTTGTTTGTTAACCTACTCCCGTCTCCACTGAAGCTGCCGTGCATCCTAGTGTCAACGTTTACCACGTGGGCCGTAATAAGGCGGTAGGTTTGCCGTTACATCTAGGCATTTTAAGTTAAGATTGTTGGTTAGATTTCTCTTGACGTTCGAGGCGAATTGCTAATCAACGTTCTTCTTCTGCGACAATCCACATGAATGTTCGAAATGTACCGTGCTCGAATCTACTTTTCTACATCTTCTTCCCATAAATGTCATTAACCCATCTAGAACGTGTGATTCCGCTTTTAGCAATTCGCCTCGAACGTCAAGAGAAATCTAACCAACAATCTTCACCTAAAATGAATAGACATCAAAATAAATCAATACCAAATACAAAGCGAGAATCTTTTCAATACGAAAAACCCAATAAGCCTATCGCAATAACAAAAATGCTACAGAATAAAAGAAAAGGTACGTGTTTACGTTTGAAGATGTTGTAGATAAATGACACATCTAACGTCCAGTTTAGGCTATTTACAATACGTTTTGCATAATTCAAACCTCAGATATTTCTTCGTTTACTTGTTCTTTTACGGGTTTATGGAATACACTGCTAGTTATACTCTGCGACAAAAATGTAATGTTACATTTTCCCCCTTTACTTCAAGAAAATTTACTTTGGGAAATTTTCATCAGCGCTAGCTGGCTTTAAGTCTTTGATGTTCCATATACCTTTTGGATTTCGTTCTGCATCTTCTAGTTCATAGGTCCAAGTCGAAACTTTCTTCATGGCTTCCTTTTTAGGTTCCATATCTTTGACCATTTCTTCCCTATCATGTTCAAACAATTCCTTCTTTTCATAATCTCTCCCATTGAGTACCATTTCTCGGGCGAAGTTGACCAAATAGGGAGTCTGATTTGTTGATTCATCTATGGCTGTGTTAGTTGCGCAAGTAATCTTCGTCAAATTCACATCCCAAGTCTTGTGGTTTTCGGAAACGTACATTGCTAACATTGTTTTCAAGGTTCGATTGTTCCTCTCGGTAGGGTTAGCTTGAGGGTGATAGTCTGCATTATATCTGATTTTTTCTCCATATTCCACCATCAGGTTTCGTATCATGTGATCTCGCAATTGTTTGGTCTCTCCCTTATGAGCTGCACACATTACAGTTGCGGACATATGTAGCAACATCGGACCGCATCTTTGGCCAGTAATATTTCTGAGCGACTCTACCAAACGTTTTCAAAACACCTGCATGTCCGGCGGTTGAAGGATTGTGCGACTCACGAATAGCCGCCAATCTCTCCGACTTCGGTAACACTTCTTTCCAGTAATCGGATTCATTTCTAATCTCTGGGAAACCAATCTTGACGTGTTTGAATAATCTTCCTTCCCTGATACTCAATTGGGGAAAATTCAAAGGTTTCTCCTCAATGTTCGCTAACATTCTCTTGTACCATTTATCCTCTACTAAAGTTTGGTTGCTAATCATCTCGATGACAGGAACAGATCGTGAAAGGGCATCTGGTACGACATGTTCTTATCCTATCCGTTGGTGTTAATATTCTAAGTCAATACTCGTGTCTTAGTTACAAGAAAACAATTGTTGTAGATAAATGACACATCTAACGTCCAGTTTAGGCTATTTAAAATACGTTTTGCATAATTCAAACCTCAGGTATTTCTTCGTTTATTTGTTTTTTACGGGTTTATGGAATACACTGCTAGTTGTACTCTACGACAAAAATGTAATGTTACATCCTAACTGAAAGAATGATTTCTTAAGTTGAGGTAGCTTTGGTTGAACTAACAGATATTGAGGCTAAAGATAGTCGTCAAGACATTGCTAGAGTACTCCGGACATCAAAGCCACCAAAATCAAACCTAACTTCTAACGAAAGACATGTACTAAAACAGCTACGTAACAACGATGACTTAACTATTCTTCCTGCCGACTGTTCTTCTCAATATAAGGACTATGTTCACAAGATGAATTTCCTACACCACACTGCAGACTACGAAATAATGAACAATAATCCTACTACTTACTTAGAGAAAAATACTAAGGAAATCATCAACAGGACACAACTTCCTCTTGACGTCAAAAAGATCATAAGTTCCTCGTAAAAATTCTTCTAAAATTCCGAAAATTTACGGACTAACCAAAATTCATAAGCCGGACATTCCTCTTAGGCCCATTGTCAGTTCGGGTACAATCCCCGACCAAGAATTAGCCCGGTACTTAGCCAAAACCCTTCAACCTCTAGCCGAGCAAGCATCCTCGTACGTAAAGAACTCTTCTTCCTTCCTAGATATGCTAAGTGCTTATAGAAGTTCAGAAAATGATACCCTAGTTAGCTTCGACGTTGTATCTCTTTTCACCAATGTCCCCATTTCAGAAACGTTAGATATTCTAAAAACAAAACACAATATCTCTTCTGAAATCATCAAATTGTACAACACTGTTCTTCTAACACTTATTTTTTATTTCAAGACACTCTCTTCAAACAAGTCCGTGGGGCTCCCATCGGTTCACCTCTTTCTCCAGTGCTTGCTAACATTTTCATGGAACAAATCGAAACCCAGGCCTCTTCTAATTTAAAACCTTCCTGTTGGCTTAGATATGTAGATGATACTTTTGTCATTTGGCCTCATGGCAGAGATTCATTAGACTTCTTTCTACAACACCTCAATGGTATACATTCTAATATACAATTTACAATGGAAATCGAGTCCGATTCTTCTCTCCCGTTTCTTGATGTCCTCATAACAAAAACAATGACAGATTCTCACATACCGTCTATAGGAAACCAACCCATACCAATCGATACTTAAATGCCCAATCACACCACCACCCTGCCCAATTGAGTTCTGTAATGAAATCTTTGACTCTTAGATCTATTCGTTTAACAGATATTGACAATAGACAAAACGAACTTAATAATCTTAAACAAATCCTTCGATAAAACGGTTATCATCCGGACCACATTGCGCGTATAATTCATCAATCTCAACAACCCCTAATCACACCAACCCCGTCAGAAACAGACCAACAACATCGAAAAGCCGTCCATACATTCGAGGAGTCACTACAAAATAACACGGATTTTACAACGAAATCAAATAAAGACTGTCTTCAATACCACTCAAACTATAGGCAACTTAACCGGTAACCCCAAAGACAAAGTACCTAACGAGGATCGAGGGGTTTACGAAATTTCATGTCGCGATTGCCCACAAAGCTACATCGGTCGTACCAACAGGCGCGTTAACCATCGAGTATATGAACACTCTGTCAGTTCGTAAAAAAGATCCGACTTCAGCTCTCGCGCATCACCATATCCAAACAGGGCACTCTATCAATTTCGAGGACAGTAGGACTATCATATCTCTCAATTCTCTTAGGTCATCCACTATTCGCGAAGCCATCGAAATAGAGAAAAGACCTCTGTCTAAATAGACGCGAAGACAGCACTCGCCCTCCCACAGCTTGCCAGATTAAATAAACCAGACACGCCCACCAACACCCAACCAATCACCGCACAGCCCCTTCATCACGCGACATCCCCTCCTAATTGACCGATAACTATAAATAAAAGAAGCAGCGCAGACTCACCTTCAGTTCAGTTACCTAGTGACTCTTGGGGAGTAGGCAGGTTGAGGCCACGAGTTCGATCTAGACTCTGAAACTCTATTTTATTTTTGGTCCCTTGATAATGGCTCCAAAGCAGGAGTCGAAACGTCGAGTATTTAATAAATTCAGACGCGGTTCTCACCCGAACCCTAGCTTAGTTCATATTTATATAAATATAAATAAATATATATATATATATATATATATATATATATATATAGAAGTGGAAAAAATTAAAGGATCAAAAAATAATTCCAAATTTTTTGACGTTTTTCAATTAGCTGTATGGAGTTAAAAAAAAATTTCCAGCAACGTGTACCGCTCAATCCTAACGAATACCATAACAAAAAAAATTTCAATTTTTTTTTTGGTTTTCTTTTTTGGTGTACGAACTTGAATTTTTTTCTGTTCAATCAACCACTACATGGATAGAATAATTTGTTCATTCAGCTTTAAATTTTTGTTTTGCAAAGTTCAATACGACCACTTCTCGCTGAGATATCGAACTTTGAGTGGAAAAGGATCTTTTTGTCTTTAACCATCAATACCTCAGCAACCCCCGATCGCACATGAAAATTAAGCAAGGTGTTGTAATCTTGAATAAATTTCCCACAGAAATCAGCTACGGTTTTTTTTAAGTTTTTATTTTTTTAATTCTTTACATTAATTTGAAAAATCTAGGTAAAAAGCACGTTTGATGGCTTTTGGGATCACCAGCCGCTAAATTGAAAATATCGAGAAAACCAGTAATGTTAAATGTGCCTTTTACAGTTCAATATGCCAACAAAAACCCCACAATGTTTCGTATAAATCCATCGAGCCGTTTTTTTGTTTTCTTCGATCGAATTTTTGAATACCTTGAAAAGTTGATTTTGATTTTAAATGATCATAACTTTAATAAAATGCAAAAAACTATATTTTTTCTGTTTTTTATACAATATAATTTATAAATCTGTTTAAGATTGTAGGAAAACAAAAGAGAAATTGAAAAATTTTTTTTTGGAAAATTTGGAAATTTTTTTTTTTTAACAAATTAGTATTCTTTTTTTAATAACCCAAAGCGTACCCCGTGAAGGTTGCCCGATCGGATTTACGCTTCTTTTGTGTGCGGTTGTGTATTTGAGTGTTTGTGTGTATGTGTATGTATGTTCGTCTGCCCGTTCGTCAGGTATATTAATAACGGGTATTGCCACCCCTGTTCTCAATAACCGCTGCTAAGCGTTCAGTCATATTGATGCAGCGGGCAATCTGAGGTTGAGGGATGGTGATCCAAATTTGCAGAAATGCACGCTCTAATGTAGCCAAGTTCTGCACATTTGGATACTCACTGCGCAAACGACGACCCATTATGTCCCAAACATGCTCGATGGGAGGTCTGCACTCATTGGTGGATGCCGCAGCAAAGTGATGTCATGGCGTTCCAAAAAGCGTCTGGTTGGCTGTGTGTGGGCGTGCGTTATCTTGCATTAGAATAAACTCCCTCTGACGTTGCCCTCTACGCAGTACAATTGGTTTCAAAATTTGGTCAATATAGCGCTGAGCTGTTAAGTTATCGCACATAACCACCAGAGGTGTTCTCCAATCTCGCGAAACGCCGCCCCAGACCATGACTGACCCACCACCATAGGCGACAGTCGGACGAACAAAGTCCTGGCGAAAACGTTCACCACGACGGCGCCAAACAAGCGGACGTCGGTCGCTCCCATGTAAGTTGAACATGGATTCGTCAGTGAATAAAACATTTCTCCATTGTCTCAATGTCCAAGCCCGATGTGCGTTGGCATACGCTAAACGTTCTCGGCGATGTCTCGCTGTCAACATGGGTACACGATTAGGATGTCGTGCATTTAACCCATTTTCGCGAAGACGGTTGATGACTGTACGGGAAGAAATGTTTCGTACTTGGTGTCGCTGTTGTACCCGATTTGCAAAATTTCTCCGCAATGTTCGCACTGATGAAACGCTCACGTCGAACGTGTCGGACAACTGCTCGATCATCTCGAGCAGTCGTGACACGATGACGTCCTTGTCCAGTACGACGAATGTATTGGTTCGTCTCCCTGTATCGTGCATACGTTCGAGATACGACGGATTGACTAACACCCATCCGGATGGCAACATCACGTTGACTGCAACCTTCTTCGAGCAGAGTAATCAAACGAGCAACCTCTAGCTCTGATAAATACCTTCTAACCATGATCGGAAAGCAACTTGTTTTTTTTTGCAAATTTATGAAATTTTTTGTAACGCAGAAGGAGTGGTTTTGAAAAAACCTGTTTTTTAGCGTTTTAAGAGTTCACGAAAACTAGCGATAATAAATTTCTGAAAAGCGTCTAGATCGAGTTCAAAATTCTATTGGGTATATCAACTTTGTTTTAAATTTAATTAAAATTTTAATTCAGTCGAAGTTTAAAAATCAAGAAAATCAATGGACTGCAATAAAAGAATCGTGTTATAAATTTTTTGGAGTCATTAAAAATAATTTCAAATTTCTTCAATTTTTTTTTGGGTCATTAAAGAAGAATACAAATTTGTTACAAATTTTTTTTTTTTAATTTTCCAAAAATTTTTTTTTTCAAATTTCTCTTTTGTTTTCCCATAATCTTAAACAGGTTTATAAATGATATTGTATAAGAAACAGAAAAAATATAGTTTTTTGCATTTTGCTAAAGTTATGATCATTTAAAATCAAAATCATCAACTTTTTAAGGTTTTCAAAAATTCGATCGAAGAAAACAAAAAAACAGCTCGATGGATTTAAACGAAACTTTGTACGGTTTTTGTTGGCATATTGAACTGTAAAAGGCACAGTTAACATTAGTGGTTTTCTTGATATTTCCAATTTAGCGCCTGATGATCCCAAAAGTCAACAAAAGTGCTTATTTTCTTGATTTTTCAAATTAATGTAAAAAATAAAAAAAAATTTTTTTTCAAAAAGCTGATTTTTATGGAGTGTTTGTTCAAGATTTCAGAACCTTTCTTACTCTTCTTGTGCGATCAACGGTTGCTGAGATATTGATGGTTAAACACAAAAAGATCCTTTTCCATTCAAAGTTCGATATCTTAGCGACAACTGGTCGTATTGAACTTTTCAAAAAAACAATTTAAAGCTGAATAAACAACTTACCCGATCAATAGAGTGATTTATTTCGAAAAAAATTTACATGTTCATAGACCAAAACAGAACATAGAAAAAATTTTGAAAAAAAATTTCTTATGGTATTCGTTTGGATTGAGCGATACACGTTTGCTTGAAAAAAATTTTCATCATCAGGTCTCAAAACCAGAAACTTCAAGCTTTAAAATGCTTTTTTTTAAAGTCCGGTACGACCATTTTCAGGCGAAAACCAGACACTTGAATAACGTCAAAAAAATTGGAATTATTTTTTGATCCTTTAATTTTTTCCACTAGTGTATATATATATATATACATAGTATACTTAATTGTTACCTAAATTATCTGTATTTATACTATTATAAAATTGTAGTGGTCTGTTTGTCTGGCATACATTTTATGTCCCTACATTGACGATATTTATAGAGATAGCGGAAAAACTTCTATGATGTTTGGGTAACACACAATTACTCTATTGGTTAATAGTTCCACCACACACACCAAATATTAACTATTTGCTTCAGCTTACCTTTAAATCAAAATTCGGAATATGCCCAATGTAACATGTTTCGATTGAAAAACAAATTCAACTGATATATCAAGCATAATTTTACAGGGTGTTTCATATGTAGGATAGGTGAAATTTATAGCGGAATAGAATTATCCGGACATAAAGAATCATAAAAAAAGTTAAATTTGGTGGCCCGTAAGCAGCCGCATATATACAATATAGTTGAAATGAGAGGATTTAGTTATATGGAGTGGGCCATAAATAGTTGCATAGACCAGGTGGTTGAAAAAAGGGTGGAGTTGAATTATATTTATACAGGGTGGATAACAAAATGTTGTATGTAGTTGCATATACAATGTGATTGAAATAAGGGTAGAATAGAATTATATTTATACAGGTTGGATAGAAAAATCGTACAAAAAAATGTGTTATATAAGCAGTTAGGATATTTGAATTATGTTCTTATTATAGTTACGAATTGGGTTGAAAAAATCTTAGAAGCAGTTGTTTATACAGGGTGGTTGAAATATGAGATGGAGTGGAATTATAGAGTAGTTAAAAAATTGGTTTGTATCTACCAGTAGTTGCATATATTAAATTACAGCTATACAGGTGGATTTAAAAAATATTAAGAAAGAAATGTTATGATCTACAAGCTGTTCCATATAGCGGATGGTTGAAATATAGGTCGGACTAGAATTCTAAGTATACAGTGTGGTAAAAATTGTTATATTGGGTGGCCCAAAATTAGTTGCATATGCAAGGTTGTTGAAATATAGGTGAAGTAGAATTATAATTATAAAGGTCGGGTGAAGAAATTTGTTATATAGGGTGAAACATGAGCTGTTACATATATGGAGTACGTGAAATATGGGGCGAAGTAAAGTTATAGTTACAGAGTTTGATTCAAACAAGGTTAGAAAAAGTTGGAAATGAAAGGTGGTTTAAATGAAGTGTGGAGAGAAATTATGTTTTATAACTGGGCTTCAAAAGATATGACGAAAAATTGTGAAATAGCGTAGCTCATAAGTTGCACAGATATGATATTTGAAATATAAGTTGGAGTAGAGTTATAGTTAAGTATTTAAAAAATCTTATATTCGGTGACCAAAATAATATAATACAGGTTGTATAGAGGAACATACAATGTGATTCAAAAAAATGTGGACACAATTGTTAGATAAGGTGTCCCATTGACATATCTTAGTGAATGAAGTATCTTAAGGAAATAAGTATCAAAATATGGACTAGGAGTAAGAAATTTGTAAAAACAAATTAGCTCTGATAATGAAGACATGGCTAACTAACTGAGTTACCAGGGTGAGCAGCGATCACTTCGACCACTGCCAAACTATCGCCTTTAAAAATGTCTATCCTAGTTGTAGACGAAACAGTATATAGGCTATACCGTTTCTAGGCCAAAATCGACCAAAAATACATGTAATTTCCCATAAGAGATTCTAAGGTTAAAATTAGCGAAAATTTACCCCGATGACTTCGACGATCGCCAACGTGAGAGAGCCTGATTTTGTGGTTTAGAGGCGAAAAACGGCGTAATTAGCCCATTTTGGGGTGTAAATGTCGTATTTAGGGGTGTTTTCATCATGTTTAAGGCCCTTTTGACATTAAGCGGGGGTGAAATTGAATTGAGGGTATCATTTGTTCTGCGAACGTGGGAGCCGCGTTCTTGGACTATAGCGGACTGTGGGGGCCTCCGACTAGAGCGGTGGGGGCTGAAGGGGGGGCTCCGACTAGGAGCTGTGGGGACTGAAGGGGCGCCGCGATTTAGGTTATGTTAGTGATGGCTGTCAACGAAGGGGGGCCGCGATTTAGGTTATGTTAGTGCCGGCTGTCAACGAAGGGGGCCAGCGATTTAGATTAAGTTAGAAGAGTTGCAGTAGTCGGGGGACCGCGACTTAGGTTATGTTAGAGGTTCGCGGAGTTTGCTTGGCAGGTTAGACAGGGGAGTGTTGGTTGCGGTGCCATCTTGCAGCGTTGATGTGTTGCGTGTGTCGCAGGGGTGCGCGCCATCTGTTGATGGTTGTGGTGGTTAGAAAGAAAAAAGCTGTGGTAGGGTTTTGAGCCCGGGACTCTCGCATGGGAGTGATTGTTCTGAGCATCTAAGCTATATAGGTATTAATATAAGAGTTTCTTCGGGAGAATAGGTATCTGAGTGTTGAAGGTAAATTTTTAATATGTTGAAATTCAATCAATAGAGTATGCTATTATGTTGTATGTATGCTTGACATGTGTAGTGATGTTGGCAAAGTGAAAGACTTGCACAGTGATGTTATATAACTAATAGGCATGCACAGTGATGTTGTGTGACTGTAAACATGCGCAGTGATGTTATGTGACTGTTAGACATGTGCAGTGATGTTATGTAACTGTTAGACCTGTGCAGTGATGTTGTGTGAGTGTTAGACGTGCGCAGTGATGTTATGTGACTGTTAGAACTGTGCAGTAATGTTGTGTGAGTGATAGACTTACAAAAGGTTAAATTGTATATGAAAACGTATACAAATACGCTATTGTCCCATAAATGAATAGAAATTTTGGCGGGAAGCTTAAAAATATGTACCAAAACGGTATTTATATGTAGGTTATCAGAGTGGTGGTTTAACAGATTCAACTATCGAAAATGATAGTTGTTATCTTATAGAAGGAATGCAAGGAACAGTATAGTAGAAATGGGATAGTGGGAAACGAGATTATAGGCAACGATATTGCTGGAACAGGATACAAGAAACAGTAGGTACATGCTTGAAGTTGGTTGGCAGAACGTCGGAAACGAAAATGGTTGGAACGATATAGCGGAGCGGGATGTTTGAAGTCGGTTGACTGAACGCTGGAACCGTAGAAATCGCTGTAGGAAATATTTGGAGTCACTACAAATGCTATAAACGGCCCATAGAAACGACTAGAACCATAGAAACGGCTGCTGGAAATGGTTGGAGCCACTACAAATGCTAGAAACGACTGGAACCGTAGAAATCGCTGCTGGAAATGGTCGGAGCCACTACAAAAGCTAAAAACAACCCGTAGAAACGACTGGGACAGTAGAAATAGCTGCTATAAATGGTTGGAGCCACTTCAAAAGCTAGAAATGTCCCATAGAAACGACTAGAAATTTAGAAATCGCTGCTGGAAATAGTTGGAACCTCTACAAATGCTACAAACGGTCCGTGGAAACAACTGGAACCGTAGAAACGGATGGTAGAATGGTTGTAGCCACTACAAAAGCTAGAAATGTCCCGTAGAAACGACTAGAAACTTAGAAATGGCTGGTTGGTACCTCTACAAAAGCTAGAAACATCCCGTAGAAACAACTAGAACCTTAGAAATCGCTGCTAGAAGTTGTTGGAAACGCTACAAAAGCTAGAAACGTCTCGTAGAAACGAGTGGGACAGTAGAAACGGCTGGAAGAATGGTTGGAGCCGCTACAAATGCTAGAAACGTCCCGTAGAAACGATTGGGATAGTAGAAATGGTTGGTAGAATTGTTGGAGCCACTGCAAATGGTAGAAATTGATAAATCTTTGAAGAAAATGCTAGAAACGTTCCGTAGAAATGACTGGGATAGTAGAAACGGCTGGTAGAAATGGTTGGAGACGCTACAAAAGCTAGAAACTTCCCGTAGAAACTACTGGGCCAGTAATAACGGCAGGTAGAAATGGTTGAAGCCCCTACAAAAGCTAGAAACGTCCCGTACAAGTCATACAAATGTTGGAAATGGTAGGTTAGTTGGAAACGGGCAACAAATGCTAAAAACGGTAGAAAGGTTGAAGCAGGGACGTTAGAAAGGTCATAATGAGAATGCTGAGAACGACGCAATAGAAAGTAGGAAATGAGAGGGTGGTTGGATCAGGAATGTTGGAAAAGACATAAAGTTGGATTGTTAGAACATGCGCTGTAGAGTTGTGATGGGAATGTGAGAAACAGGATGGTAGGAATACGAATTCTAGAAACGTGAATGCAGGATGTTTGAATAGAAATATCTGAAACAAACAGACTGAAGGGTAGTCAGCAGCAACTGTTAGAAGTTTGAACGTTGAGAAAATTGTTGGGAATGGCGGGATTTCTATTGAGTGATTAGAAGATTGCATCAACAGAGTTACTAGTCAACCACAACTAAAAAGTGTTATTCAATTAATAGTTTTGTCACAGAATTTGTCACTGGAAAAGGTTACTAGACACAGACGCAACTGTCGTGAACTACAATCAAATCAGTGTTATCAAAAAATGATATAGGGCTCAAAGTGATAAAGAGCGTCCTGGGATAGATGGCTAGAACAAAGATTACAAATTCGGAATGTGTGAAGTCTAGTAGTTAGGTTCAGGGAGGTCATAAATTTTACTTGAATCCTATTAAAACATAATACCTTTTAACTGACGGTGATATATCATAATATGTTGCTTTTTGAAAATAATTCAAATTACAAGACATTGTTTTACTACCATAAACATGTGAGTACTTGAAATTTACTTCTAATTAGAACGCTTGCTAAAACGAACCTTGTTATCCAGATCCGGCAATAGCTCTCTTAATTAGTTGCATAAATATGTAAGTACTAGAAATTTACTTCCGACTAGAACGCTAGTGCGAACATTGTTATCTGTCCATAAAACTTGTTTGTGTTTTCAGAGATTTAGAGAAATACGGCAATGTTGCTCTACCACTTTAATCATATGACTAAAATGACGCATTTTCCGGGATCTAGGGAAATATGGAAATCTGGCAATCATGGCCCCTCTTAGCGGGCCCCCCCTCCCTTTCTCTGTGACGTCATAAGCTGCACTATCATTGGCTGGTTTATTAGCACACCACCTGCTAACCATTAGTATGTTTACCTTATATGTTTATAAAGAATACATATATCTCTATTTAAAAGTTTCCTCAGTGGAATTTCATACCTTGCAAGTGTCTTTATAATAGTTAATGAACTAAAGTTGATAAAAGGAACAACTCACCCAAGTGGAAAATTTTCAGAAATATGCCAATGTCCCCGCAAACAGAATCTGATCTCCTTTATCTAGAACCTTGTAAGCTACACTCTCAGTGACAGGTTTATCAGTGGACCACCTGCTAACCATCAGATAAGTAATTTATATTTATAAAGAATAAAGAAAAAATAATATCTTATATATGATCGATTGGATGTCCTTTAGAAAACTACTATGCTGGACGCCAAAGAAAATCACTCGACCTAAGAGATAACCTAACTTGTTTAAGAAATGTGTCACACTTTGTAGGGAAAGCTCTCAACTTCCGACTTAGAAACTTAGAATGGTGCGCTAGAGGTTGAGAAATCAGCTTCATTGTCTTGAGTCATGGAATAATTCCAGCTTGGTTAATAATATAGAAAACGTTGCCTTGGAGATTTCCAATGATGCCTAACAAAAGATCAACAAAAAATAGAGTGTTTGAATAATAGACACATTGGTATATTACTTATTTGTTTCTCGATTATATATTCTAATATCATATGTTTAAATATAACAACATATTGGTAACTTTGTTTTTTATTTTTAGCATACATATATTTTTGAATATCCAGCAATTTTCCTTCTACATATATAACAATTATCTATTTTCAGTGAGCAATCAGAGCAACTGGCAAAGTACCTACTTGGCATAAAAACAATTGACATTTCATTAGTTATGCAAATTTTACAAGTATTATTATTATAGTCAGTGTGGGGATTTGGTGGACAGTCTCTAAGCAATAAACATTTAGCTGAACCGTTTTTATGAAGTTCTGTAATATCATCATAAGGTAAGAGATTCTTGAGCTCTAAGCCACAGCAATGAAAAGTGATCCTGTCACAATATCCTGTGTAAAAGAATCCAGCGTTAGTAAGCTCGGTGGGTGTCTGCTTCAAAGCAATAGCCATTCTTTAAACGTCTCAAGTCTGCTCTCAAACGTCATTTTGCTTTTATGTGTGACGGGTCTCGTGGTAGTAAGTATCATCTATATCAAAGAAGTGACAATACGGATTCCACTCTAAATGATTAGCTATAGGTACGTAATCGATTTTCATATATCAGTTAATAATATGCCGCTAGCAAATGACAACTAAAGACTGGATAAAAGAAATATTGCATTTTTTGTGGTTATAGGTGCGGTCTTATTCAATTCGCTATGAATTAAAGGTGTGGAATACGTTTGGAAGAGATAACTAACAATTATAGACTATGACCAAATTGTAACCATTGTTTCGGCTCCCCATGCGTAAAAAGATTGCATCAAAATAAAGACTTTGCAGGTATGGGCGGTCGTACTGATTTCATAGAGGCTCAGTTCGCCCGTGGAGGAGGTAGAACTCAGCGCCCAGCAATAGGAGGGTTCCCAGATACGATTAGTTTACTCCTGGTCCACCAGGAATTTTTTCGTCTTGAGGGATGATTAAAAATCTGTATTTATTTAAAAATTCAGGCCAATAAAATCATAAATGTATTTAAAAATTCCTGATAATAAATTCTCAAATCATGAATCTATATTTATTTAAAAGTAATGTTAATAAAATCGAAAAATAATATAAACCATGAATCCGTAATTATTTAAAAATTCCTGATAATAAATTCACATTATATTTGGTATTTTAGATATCAAAACCACAACGGAAATGATGACCGCAGTGAAAGGAAACTGTGATATCTTGTTTACGCTAAATGAAACTGAGCTAAATAAATTTACAGGAAGCTGTGGTTTGATAAAGTTATCATGTTGTTTGCAGCAATAAACTTTTGCAGGAAGTTCCCATATGATAAGCATTAATTAGTTGTTTTTCTAGAACTAACAGCAATTTCGTTATACGCAAATGACGTAGTTCGATGCTGATAAATAAAATAATTGCGAATTTTTATTTCATTGTTAATTCGACTCTCAAAGAGATCACATATCAACTACAGTGATTGTGTTTGTGCTGTGTTAAAATAACTGCTAATTCAACTTTTAAAGAGATCGCTTTTTCAGTGTATCTAGTGATAGTGTGTGTTGTTCTAAAAATACTATGTGAGTATTTAATTAATTTCATTTATGTTAATTTGCTTCTAGTATTTTGTGACTGCCCTTCAAAATATTTGAAATTAATAGGTATGTTTTTCGAATTGAATATTTTCTGACTGCTTTTCAATTCAATGTTCTATTTCTAAATTTTTGGTAAATTGCTTCTAATATTTTGTGTGTCTTTCAAAAATTATTAGGACTGTTTAGATTCTTTATAAGTTTGCAGTATGTTCTTTATCAAATCCAGTATTTTCTGAACAATATTCAATTCAATGCTCTAGTTCCAAATTTTTGTTAATATTATATACCCACCTCTCAAAATTATTAGTCATTTCCAAAAATTATTAGAGTCTAGGAACACTAAATTATTAGAGTTAAAGGTTTTGTTGTCAATTTACAAATATGTTTCTAGTATTTAATAGTAGGTTTTCAAGAAAATTCTTTAGTAGTTTGATCAGATGTTTAAGGGTTATAGATGTATTTTAGTATGTTCTGTCATGAATTTTCTAATATGTTTCTAGTCTTTAATGATAGGTTTTCTGGACATTTTTTGGTAGTTTAATTACATTTTTAAGGGTTATAAATGCATTTTACTCTCTTCTGTTTTAATTTTAAATATGTTTCTAGTATTTAATGATAGGTTTTCAAGACATTTTTTGGTAGTTTAATTAAATTTTTGAGGGTTGTAGATACATTTTAGTATATTCTGTTCTAAATTTTAACTTTATTTCTAAAATTTCGGCAATTCTCTGGCAATCTTTGTGTTCTTTATAGCCTTGCTAATTCTGCGAACACTGAGAGCACATTCAGGCAAACCTCGTCGAACAACTTCCTCGTCATATTTTGATTCCAGCAGCCCCAAAATTATTGCAATGCGGCGAACTAGATCCACAAAGAATGACATGCTGAAAGGAAATTTTCAAAATCGTAGCATCTGGTGAATAAATAATATTATGAGGGAAAATAATAATCACACTATTAAATATTGATATTAAATAAATTGTTAGATTCTTGAAAAAAAAACTTTTTGATAGATAGAGTATGATAAAAATATCAAACGCATATCCTTCAAATTTAGTGTTTAAAATTGATAGCTTAATTTACCTACAATTGAGTTAATAAAAAATTTGACTTACATTTAGAAAATAGTATACGTCTTTACTCTTCAATGATATGAAAGAGACTGATAATTTATACATCACCGAAATTTAATAAACAAAAAACATTTAAAATGACTCTCTCTTTCTTTCTCTCTCTCTCTCCGCATCTAATGATAGCAAGTCCTAGTTACTGTAATAAAATATGGTTTCACTCTATTTCGGTCTTATGAGATTCCTGAAGCTTAAGATATTTGAATGCAACAATAGTCTTTGATAAATATTAGCTGATAAAGATTCGGAGTACTACTAAGCAACAACAGATACAATCAGCTGGTAGAGATAATTTTAACATAACTCACTAAACAGTTAATATGATATATATGCGAATGAATTTATATCTCTAATTAAAAATATTTAAGAAAAACAAACACGAAATTTTAGAAATAAAGTTAAAATTTAGAACAGAATATACTAAAATATATCTACAACCCTCAAAAATTTAATTAAACTACCAAAAATGTCTTGAACACCTATCATTAAATACTAGAAACATATTTAAATTAAAACAGAAGAGAGTAAAATGCATTTATAACCCTTTAAAATGTAATTAAACTACCAAAAAATGTCCAGAAAACCTATCATTAAAGATTAGAAACATATTAGAAAATTCATGACAGAACATACTAAAATACATCTATAACCCTTAAACATCTGATCAAACTACTAAAGAATTTTCTTGAAAACCTACTATTAAATACTAGAAACATATTTGTAAATTGACAACAGAACCTTTAACTCTAATAATTTAGTATTCCTAGACTCTAATAATTTTTGGAAATGACTAATAATTTTGAGAGGTGGGTATATAATATTAACAAAAATTTGGAACTAGAGCATTGAATTGAATATCGTTCAGAAAATACTGGATTTGATAAAGAACATACTGCAAACTTATAAAGAATCTAAACAGTCCTAATAATTTTTGAAAGACACACAAAATATTAGAAGCAAATTACCAAAAATTTAGAAATAGAACATTGAATTGAAAAGCAGTCAGAAAATATTCAATTCGAAAAACATACTCTATTAATTTCAAATATTTTGAAAGGCAGTCACAAAAAAACTAGAAGCAAATTAACATAAATGAAATTAAGTAAATACTCACATAGTATTTTTAGAACAACACACACTATCACTAGATACACTTAAAAAGCGATCTCTTTAAAAGTTGAATTAGCAGTTATTTTAACACAGCACAAACACAATCACTGTAGTTGATATGTGATCTCTTTGAGAGTCGAATTAACAATGAAATAAAAATTCGCAATTATTTTATTTATCAGCATCGAACTACGTCATTTGCGTATAACGAAATTGCTGTTAGTTCTAGAAAAACAACTAATTAATGCTTATCATATGGGAACTTCCTGCAAAGAAAAAAACCACAGCTTCCTGTAAATTTATTTAGCTCAGTTTCATTTAGCGTAAACAAGATATCACAGTTTCCTTTCACTGCGGTCATCATTTCCGTTGTGGTTTTGATATCTAAAATACCAAATATAATGTGAATTTATTATCAGGAATTTTTAAATAATTACGGATTCATGATTTATATTATTTTTCGATTTTATTAAATAAATATAGATTCATGATTTGAGAATTTATTATCAGGAATTTTTAAATACACTTATGATTTTATAGGCATGAATTTTTAAATAAATACAGATTTTTATTCATCCCTCAAGACGAAAAAAATTCCTGGTGGACCAGGAGTAAACTAATCGTATCTGGGAACCCTCCTATTGCTGGGCACTGAGTTCTACCTCCTCCACGGGCGAACTGAGCCTCTATGAAATTAGTACGACCGCCCATACCTGCAAAGTCTTTATTTTGATGCAATCTTTTTACGCATGGGGAGCCGAAACAATGGTTACAATTTGTTCATAGTCTATAATTGTTAGTTATCTCTTCCAAACGTATTCCACACCTTTAATTCATATCGAATTGAATAAGACCGCACCTATAACCACAAAAAATGCAATATTTCTTTTATCCAGTCTTTAGTTGTTATTTGCTAGCGGCATATTATTAACTGATATATGAAAATCGATTACGTACCTATAGCTAATCATTTAGAGTGGAATCCGTATTGTCACTTCTTTGATATAGATGATAATTACTACCACGAGACCCGTCACACATAAAAGCAAAGTGACGTTTGAGAGCAGAGTTGAGACGTTTAAAGAATGGCTATTGCTTTAAAGCAGACACCCACCGAGCTTACTAACGCTGGATTCTTTTACACAGGATATTGTGACAGGATCACTTGTCATTGCTGTGGCTTAGAGCTCAAGAATCTCTTACCTTATGATGATATTACAGAACTTCATAAAAACGGTTCAGCTAAATGTTTATTGCTTAGAGACTGTCCACCAAATCCCCACACTGACTATAATAATAATACTTGTAAAATTTGCATAACTTATGAAATGTCAATTGTTTTTATGCCAAGTAGGTACTTTGCCAGTTGCTCTGATTGCTCACTGAAAATAGATAATTGTTATATATGTAGACGGAAAATTGCCGGATATTCAAAAATATATGTATGCTAAAAATAAAAAACAAAGTTACCAATATGTTGTTATATTTAAACATATGATATTAGAATATATAATCGAGAAACAAATAACTCATATACCAATGTGTCTATTATTCAAACACTCTATTTTTTTGTTGGAATTATTCAATGACTCAAGACAATGAAGCTGATTTCTCAACCTCTAGCGCACCATTTTAAGTTTCTAAGTCGCAAGTTGAGAGCTTTCCCTACAAAGTGTGACACATTTCTTAAACAAGTTAGGTTATCTCTTAGGTAAAGTGATTTTCTTTGGCGTCCAGCATAGTAGTTTTCTAAAGGACATCCAATCGATCATATATAAGATATTATTTTTTCTTTATTCTTTGTAAATATAAATTACTTATCTGATGGTTAGCAGGTGGTCCACTGATAAACCTGTCACTGAGAGTGTAGCTTACAACGTTCTGGATAAAGGAGATCAGATTCTGTTTGCGGGGACATTGGCATATTTCTGAAAATTTTCCACTTGGGTGAGTTGTTCCTTTTATCAACTTTAGTTCATTAACTATTATAAAGACACTTGCAAGGTATGAAATTCCACTGAGGAAACTTTTAAATAGAGATATATGTATTCTTTATAAACATATAAGGTAAACATACTAATGGTTAGCAGGTGGTGTGCTAATAAACCAGCCAATGATAGTGCAGCTTATGACGTCACAGAGAAAGGGAGGGGGGGCCCGCTAAGAGGGGCCATGATTGCCAGATTTCCATATTTCCCTAGATCCCGGAAAATGCGTCATTTTAGTCATATGATTAAAGTGGTAGAGCAACATTGCCGTATTTCTCTAAATCTCTGAAAACACAAACAAGTTTTATGGACAGATAACAATGTTCGCACTAGCGTTCTAGTCGGAAGTAAATTTCTAGTACTTACATATTTATGCAACTAATTAAGAGAGCTATTGCCGGATCTGGATAACAAGGTTCGTTTTAGCAAGCGTTCTAATTAGAAGTAAATTTCAAGTACTCACATGTTTATGGTAGTAAAACAATGTCTTGTAATTTGAATTATTTTCAAAAAGTAACATATTATGATATATCACCGTCAGTTAAAAGGTATTATGTTTTAATAGGATTCAAGTAAAATTTATGACCTCCCTGAACCTAACTACTAGACTTCACACATTCCGAATTTGTAATCTTTTTCTAGCCATCTATCCCAGGACGCTCTTTATCACTTTGAGCCCTATATCATTTTTTGATAACACTGATTTGATTGTAGTTCACGACAGTTGCGTCTGTGTCTAGTAACCTTTTCCAGTGACAAATTCTGTGACAAAACTATTAATTGAAAAACACTTTTTAGTTGTGGTTGACTAGTAACTCTGTTGATGCAATCTTCTAATCACTCAATAGAAATCCCGCCATTCCCAACAATTTTCTCAACGTTCAAACTTCTTACAGTTGCTGCTGACTACCCTTCAGTCTGTTTGTTTCAGATATTTCTATTCAAACATCCTGCATTCACGTTTCTAGAATTCGTATTCCTACCATCCTGTTTCTCACATTCCCATCACAACTCTACAGCGCATGTTCTAACAATCCAACTTTATGTCTTTTCCAACATTCCTGATCCAACCACCCTCTCATTTCCTACTTTCTATTGCGTCGTTCTCAGCATTCTCATTATGACCTTTCTAACGTCCCTGCTTCAACCTTTCTACCGTTTTTAGCATTTGTTGCCCGTTTCCAACTAACCTACCATTTCCAACATTTGTATGACTTGTACGGGACGTTTCTAGCTTTTGTAGGGGCTTCAACCATTTCTACCTGCCGTTATTACTGGCCCAGTAGTTTCTACGGGAAGTTTCTAGCTTTTGTAGCGTCTCCAACCATTTCTACCAGCCGTTTCTACTATCCCAGTCATTTCTACGGAACGTTTCTAGCATTTTCTTCAACGATTTATCAATTTCTACCATTTGCAGTGGCTCCAACAATTCTACCAACCATTTCTACTATCCCAATCGTTTCTACGGGACGTTTCTAGAATTTGTAGCGGCTCCAACCATTCTTCCAGCCGTTTCTACTGTCCCACTCGTTTCTACGAGACGTTTCTAGCTTTTGTAGCGTTTCCAACAACTTCTAGCAGCGATTTCTAAGGTTCTAGTTGTTTCTACGGGATGTTTCTAGCTTTTGTAGAGGTACCAACCAGCCATTTCTAAGTTTCTAGTCGTTTCTACGGGACATTTCTAGCTTTTGTAGTGGCTACAACCATTCTACCATCCGTTTCTACGGTTCCAGTTGTTTCCACGGACCGTTTGTAGCATTTGTAGAGGTTCCAACTATTTCCAGCAGCGATTTCTAAGTTTCTAGTCGTTTCTATGGGACATTTCTAGCTTTTGAAGTGGCTCCAACCATTTATAGCAGCTATTTCTACTGTCCCAGTCGTTTCTACGGGTTGTTTTTAGCTTTTGTAGTGGCTCCGACCATTTCCAGCAGCGATTTCTACGGTTCCAGTCGTTTCTAGCATTTGTAGTGGCTCCAACCATTTCCAGCAGCCGTTTCTATGGTTCTAGTCGTTTCTATGGGCCGTTTATAGCATTTGTAGTGACTCCAACTATTTCCTACAGCGATTTCTACGGTTCCAGCGTTCAGTCAACCGACTTCAAACATCCCGCTCCGCTATATCGTTCCAACCATTTTCGTTTCCGACGTTCTGCCAACCAACTTCAAGCATGTACCTACTGTTTCTTGTATCCTGTTCCAGCAATATCGTTGCCTATAATCTCGTTTTCCACTAGCCCATTTCTACTATACTGTTCCTTGCATTCCTTCTATAAGATAACAACTATCATTTTCGATAGTTGAATCTGTTAAACCACCACTCTGATAACCTACATATAAATACCGTTTTGGTACATATTTTTAAGCTTCCCGCCAAAATTTCGATTCATTTATGGGACAATAGCGTATTTGTATACGTTTTCATATACAATTTAACCTTTTGTAAGTCTATCACTCACACAACATTACTGCACAGTTCTAACAGTCACATAACATCACTGCGCACGTCTAACACTCACACAACATCACTGCACATGTCTAACAGTTACATAACATCACTGCACATGTCTAACAGTCACATAACATCACTGCGCATGTTTACAGTCACACAACATCACTGTGCGTGCCTATTAGTTATATAACATCACTGTGCAAGTCTTTCACTTTGCCAACATCACTACACATGTCAAGCATACATACAACATAATAGCATACTCTATTGATTGAATTTCAACATATTAAAAATTTACCTTCAACACTCAGATACCTATTCTCCCGAAGAAACTCTTATATTAATACCTATATAGCTTAGATGCTCAGAACAATCACTCCCATGCGAGAGTCCCGGGCTCAAAACCCTACCACAGCTTTTTTCTTTCTAACCACCACAACCATCAACAGATGGCGCGCACCCCTGCGACACACGCAACACATCAACGCTGCAAGATGGCACCGCAACCAACACTCCCCTGTCTAACCTGCCAAGCAAACTCCGCGAACCTCTAACATAACCTAAGTCGCGGCCCCCCGACTACCGCAACTCTTCTAACTTAATCTAAATCGCGGGCCCCCTTCGTTGACAGCCAGCACTAACATAACCTAAATCGCGGCCCCCCTTCGTTGACAGCCATCACTAACATAACCTAAATCGCGGCCCCTCCCTCGACAGCTGTCAATAACATAACCTAAATCGCGGCCCCCCTTCAGCCCCCACAGCTCCTAGTCGGAGCCCCCCCTTCAGCCCCCACAGTTCTAGTCGGAGGCCCCCGCAGTCCGCTATAATCCAAGAACGCGGCTCCCACGTTCGCAGAACAAATGACACCCTCAATTCAATTTCACCCCCGCTTAATGTCAAAAGGGCCTTAAACATGATGAAAACACCCCTAAATACGACATTTACACCCCAAAATGGTGCTAATTACGCCGTTTCTCGCCTCTAAACCACAAAATCAGGCTCTCTCACGTTGGCGATCGTCGAAGTCATCGGGGTAAATTTTCGCTAATTTTAACCTTAGAATCTCTTATGGGAAATTACATGTATTTTTGGTCGATTTTGGCCTAGAAACGGTATAGCCTATATACTCGAAACATTAAGTAGAAGATACTTCACAGCTCACATGCGCGAAAAAACAAATTTCTCTGAATAATACAATTGTTATTTTTATATTAATAATGGTAGTTTCTACTTTAAGTAAAAGCATTTTTATTGAAATCTTATTAAAAAATATGCAAAAAAACTGCTCATTTCTTCTTGGTACATTTAAAATGATTTAACTTTTAAATAAAAGTCATCTAGATCACGCAAAAATAAACACTACCATAGTGTTTTCAATTTAAAATGTTCGTGTATATATATATATATATATATATATATATATATATATATATATATAAAACCTATAAATCTGTAACCTTAAACAAAAAGGGGATTTTTAAATTACAACCTAAATATTTGTTTTGTTAATAATAAAACTGGTGTAGGCAGTGGAAAAAAAACGTGTTTTTTCTATTAAGAAGCATATTTTTAAGGATTTAGTTCATTGTTCATTTTTAAAATGGTTTATACAAATACACAGCTAGATTTCAAAAAGTTAAGCTGAAATGAAGCCATATTTTTATTTCATTGGTAATCTTGAAAAAATTATTGAGAATTTGCTATTTGAATTGAAGTTAAATATTAATAGATTTACTCAAATAAAATAATAATCGTTTCTGAAAAATAAACAAGAGTACTTAATTTAAATTTAAAAATTAAAAGTTTTCAAAAATTAGAGAATTCTTCTTCTTTTAAATGGCGTATGTTGGCTGACTTTCGAAATCAATTAAAATAAAAACAATTAAAACAGAAAATACTCAATCGTTGATCCGTAACCTTGAAACAGATGATTAAACATTTGATTTTTTATTTATTTTTTATTTACATTTTTAATCCCGTTTATAGCCTTATACATGTTACATATCACCTTTCATGACTTATAAATAATAATATGCTGATTAATGTCTAGAATAAAACAATAATCCATTGTAAAGGAATTACGCAGAAACTAAAACAATACCTATATTATATTACTAGATGCACCTGCATAAACGATGATTCTGCATAGTTCCCCTTTCTCAGCAGAGCTTATAAATAGGAGAGTATTCCTAAACAAGACGCTTTTTGAATTCAACTTAAGACTTTTAACGTTGTTCAGAGCCACAACATTTGGTCTGTTCATTTGCTGTATTAATAATTATAAAATAGTCCTTTTGTAACAAGTAGTGATAGTTGTGTTTCAATAAATTCTGTTGTTTTTTTTTAAAAGGGTTTTAAGTAATTAAGCCCCAACAATTGGCGCAGTCAGCAGGATCGGAAAACAGAGATTTTTGGTGATCCAAGAAAAACAGAGCAGAAATTCCAAGAAGATCTGGTGGTTTCCAAACCTTCAACCGGAAAGAACCGCACGCACTACAGAGCATCTTCCAGAAAATCAAAGTGAGTAAAGATTTATTATTATTCTGTGAAAATTGCTATATATTTGTTCCCTAAATCCAATTATTTTCCCAAGTCGTTATAAAAAAATATACGTGTGAAAAATTTGTAACAATTCCATTAAGGGGTTAGATTTTGGAGTCGAGCGAAAATCGGACAGAATCGAGATCCGCGAGTTTATTTTCGAGGGAATATCGAAGTAACTTGAGCAATTTTAATTTGAAGTTTTTCGTTAAAATTGGGGTGGAATTAAACAAATAAAAATGAGCAAGAAAGCTTAAATCTTATAGAATATAGGTTAAGTGAATTATGTCACATTATACCGGAATATGATGGAGATTCAATATTATTAAATACATTTATTAATTCTTGTGACGCAGCATTTGACGTAGCAACAGACCAACAAACATATCTCTTAACTGTACATTTAAAAAAAAACTAAAAGGACGAGCATCTCAACTAATAAACTCACGCGACTTGAAAAATTGGGATCAAATCAAAACTATTTTAAAAACACACTTCGGTGATTCGAGAGACTTAACAAGTCTAATATACGATTTACAACAAATAAAACAGGGAAACAATGAAAAATCCGCAAAACTATGTGCATCGCATAAACGCACATCATTCAAAACTTTACGCCGCGATAAATCAACAAGTAACATTAACCCGAGAACAGAAAACCGCACAGCAAGCGTTAGTCGACAAGGTAGCTTTACAGACACTTTTAGTAGGTCTCGAACATAAGCTAGGTGCAATCGTACGAGCATCGCGACCTTGCAATCTCGCAGAAGCTGCAAATATAGTAAAAAATGAATATCAATTAACGTATCTAGAAAGTAAAAAGCCACTAGTAAATTCTCCAAACTTTCAAAGCAAAAATAAAAAGACATGTAATTATTGCAAAAAGTCGGGACATTTAATTTCAGAATGTCGCAAAAAACAAAATAACGATAAATACTATAACCAAAACCGAAATTATCAATATAATTCGGGAAATCAAAGAAATTTCAATCCAAATCATTCCTTTGCGAATAGACAAGAAAATAATAATCAAAATCACAGAGAAAATTATTATCAAAGACCACCTAACCAAAATAATTATACCAAAATATTATCCAAGTAATTCTTCAAATACAAGAAACATGCAAAATCCTCCAAGAAAAACATTTCATTTAAACGAACAAAGAGTGGAAATGAAGAC